>CAKNYM010039096.1:0-25685 GCA_932195095.1 Andricus curvator
TATAAATTAAAATTTCGTGAGTGCTCTGAGATTTAGGTGCGGCTCTCCCCTCGAAATTAATTTACGCTGGAAGATAAAAACTGAAACCGCCGGAGCCAGTGGTTTATGATTAGTGACGCGGTCACACGAACGGTAATTCAAAATCTACCGCGTCACATAAGCCCTCATTGCACGTCAAATTTTTAGGAATTACTTTGGATTATTTATTTACGTTCAATGAACACTTCAAATATCTAATTGATAAACTCAGAAAAACCCTAAATATCATAAGACTCTTGAGAGGCGTGTGGTGGGGAGCCCACCCATATACTCTCATTACGATTTATGACGCTCTCATTAGAAGTTGTTTAGACTACGGTTATCATATTTACACATACCAAAACCACAAATTCTTTGATAAACTAGAAAAAATTAGAAACCAAGCCCTGAGATTAGCCGTAGGCTACAGGACAAGCACCCCCATAAATGTAATTTTAGCAGAAACATGTGAACCCCCCCTTAAATTTCGATTCAGTTTTCTAGCAAAAAAATATATCGTAAAGATGTTCTCAAATCTTAATCACCCCCTGACAAACAAGCTTGAGGATCTTTGGAATAGCACACATCAAAACAACCCTCATAGAATCACAGACATTTTTACACTCAAAGCTGCCTTTAATAAGACCCGGAATCTTATGCCCCAAATACGCAGATCTTTCCACCATCCCCTCTTTGAATTTCCATACAGTGATCACACTTACTCTCCTCAAATCAATGTTGAAATAGGCTTTGTAACTCAAAATCCCCCTGACCCACCCTCTTTCTTCCAGAATGCTATTGAGGAGTTTGGAGACTCCTTGATTTTCTATACGGACGGCTCAAAGTCCCAAGACGGCAAGTCTGCGCTGGTCAATTTACACACTCTTGGAAAATAAATTATTCTGCATTAATCTTTTCTATCGAAGCAATAGCCATTCTATATACACTAGATTTCATTATAAAGCATAAATTTAAAAAAGTAATTATTTTTACGGACTCGTTAAGTGTCTTAGAAAGTGTCTCTGCAACTAACCCCAATAAAATTAAATCTCACCTTATCTTCCTAATCAGAAATCGTCTCGCCTCCCTTACCGTACTTAATTGTAACATTATCCTAGCATGGGTAGCAGTCCATAAAGGCATCCCGGGAAATGAACTCGCGGATGTAACCGCAATATCCGCCTCTTTTAACGCTCCCCTCCTAAATATGGGGCTTCCCCCATCGGACTTTGTCAGCTCCTTTACAGAACACCTCAATAAAATTTGTCAATATTATTGTGAAACGAGAGGAAAGCGTTTCGTTACTTTTTACACAAAACACTTTTACAAAACCCGCAGAAAACCTTGGTTCGCTAACTTCATTGTTAAACGGGAGTGGATTGTATCCCTTTGTCGCATGAGAAGTAATCACCACTCGCCAGAGCTAGCCTAGCCCGTAAGAACATCATCATAGACCAGCGTTTCCCAAACTACTACCGCGGGTAGATATCCTACCGCCCGGTAGGGGGATGCCACCCCGGGCCCGGTAGCTCGGCAGGCTCCCCCCTGCGAGCAAACGGCTGCTTTCGTATACCTGCCACGAACAACCCTTTCATTTTTATGAGATAATGACGAGTTACAATAACTGAAATTATAAAGACATGGCTCAATTAAATTTTAATTAGCTGAATGACATCCGTGACATAATTTTAAAAAATGACCGAAAAATTCTTGAAAATCGGTTGATATCTGCACTAATGAAGGAAACATTTACAAATCTTGTGAATATATAAATGGGACCTCTCAGTGTAACAAAAGTGCGATAACTCTTGAAGTTATTATCCGATTTTCTTCTATCTTTTTTTAACGTTTTTGTCATCATCTAAGAAATTTAACGCATCCTATTAAAGTTAAATTTATTATTATTTTACCAAATTTTCATTATCCTCAACCGGCTCTAATTCTCTAACAATGGGAAGGTCGCGCTAAGCAAGCATCCGGGTCAGAGTGACAGGCGTCCAGTGTCTCTCTTGGGTTCCAGTATTGTGAAAAAATTTGAGGGTGGTGACCCTACCGCTCCCCAGAAAGTGCGAAAAAAGTTTGGGAAACGCTGTCATAGACTCGCCCAGTTGCCCTTGCAACCCTCAAATAGACGAAGACCTTGAACACGTCCTATGGCAATGCCCTAGATTCAATGCTTTCCATCCTAGCCTCCTTAAGGGTCTTTCGAAGGCTCTTAAATGTGCACCGCCATTCCATAGCAATCAGTTCCTAGCTAATCCCACCCTTGGGGTGGTTTCTCACGTTTTTAGATTCCTTAAAAAATCCAACCTCCAAATATAATAAAAATATATATATATATAAATAAAAAAAAAATAAATAAAAAACATTCCCATAAGCCAAGCTTCAAAATTCCCGCCTATGTGAGCCCTCGCGTCACGGGTCTGGAGGGGGAGGGGGTCCCCGCGTATAACCAAGCGCGTGTACCCCTTCCCCTTCCAGCTCCGTCGACCGAATTCGCATATCGACATCGCCTCGAAATGCGACGTTCTGCCCTAGCGGGCAGTTTGCTTATTTTGTTTCATATAACAAACCTACCGTTTCACCACCATCCATGGAATCACGCACTACCTGATCATGGCTGTATGTACACGACTACAGAGTCAGTATGAAGGCAACGCATGCGCACCGAAGTGCGCACCAGAATCATCATCATCATCACTAGATACTAGAGGAGGCATCCGATAAGTCCGCAATTCCTGGAATTTTCCGCCCTTACAGCCCCGAAATGAGAAACTTATCGGACTTCTACTGTATCTGCGTAGTAGTATTTCGCAGAAATTAAGGCTGGCTAGTAGATATTACGATACCAAAATCTAACAAACACATTTCTTATATTTTAAGAACCAATGAAGAGTATTTCATTAAAAACCTTCCAGGGATCGCAATCCCTGTATAGAGTAGAACTTTTAAATTCGTAACATGATTAGTTTAGGGTGCTAAATATATAATACAAATTCAGTATTCAAAATATTTCCTCTTTTAAACGTAAGCGTGAAGAAGAACCAATTTAACTGATAAATCAAGGCAGTTTTTGTACATTATTCTTATTTTTGACATTAAATAATTCATACTATTAAAATTAAAAAATGGAAATTTTGCGTGATGTTTTCGACGTGAAAAATTATAATTAACAAAAATATATAAAATATATATATATATATATATATATATATATGGCCAACGGCCATACAACGCTGAAAAAACCAGTTCTCGTCCGATCACTGAAGTTAAGCAGCGTTGGGCGCGGTTAGTACTTGGATGGGTGACCATTCGAGAATACTGCGTGATGTTGGCACATCGTGGGTGTGGTGAGCCCACACTTGTAGTTATTTACTAACTACAAGAAACTATCCACCTAGAAACACTACCCGAATCGGGTAGTGTCACGCCTACCCTGAAAGGGAAATGGCTTAATGGTAATGGTATGATCTATAGAGAAAGGTTTATTTTCTTAGGGTAAAACACTCTTCAATGAACCATGTGATACGTACACCCAGAAAAAATTTTTTCTTCGTTCAACAAAATCGTTTTATTGACCGTATTGGGTTGAGTTCAGAAATCATTTTGGTTAAATGAACAAAATTTTGGTTCATTTACCAAATTCGTTCGCTTCAGTCAATCAGAGTTTTTGGTTGAATTGCTTTGTTGATTTTAGAAAATATGTTACTGATCCAACAACATTTTTCGGTTGGATCTACCAAATAATTTAAGAGAGTATTTTACTAGAATCAAGCAAAAGATTTGGTTGATTCAACCAAAATATTTTGTTGAAAGCATCTTAAAAGTCACGGGCGCATGGACTTGGTATGATTGCGTATACTCCAATTGAAGATGACAGTCCACGTGCGAGAGTTCGTAGCATCGCGAGAAAAAAACATAAAAATATAATCCGTTTGCGTTTGCATCTCGGTGATTCTCATCAAAATAAGTGATCCGGAAACAAAATCGATTGGGATTCAGTGATTATGTGAAAAATACGCAAGATTACAAGAATCTGTTGGATTACCTAAGATTGTATGATTAAGTTTTTTTGCAAAATAGCACAATGATTTTGTGAATCAAATAAACAAAGGATCCTGTACAATTTATATTGCAAATGTGTTGTCGTGGAATTTTCTCGTCTTGTGATATTTAGTAGTATACTAAACTACTGAATAATTCACACAAGATGACCCAATTTCATTGTAAGCAATTTACAATGTAAATTGTGATGGGTCCTTCATGGTTAGATGAACTACAATTGAGGGGGTACGAGGGGGTTTTTCAAGTCACGGAACACGAATTTGGTAGATTTCCATAAAATGTAGTAAAAGGGCGGGTTTTCGGCGTACAAAACAGAAATTTGGGGTCCAAAATTCAAAGCTTTAACTCAACTTTTGAAAATTTTATTTAATTATTAAATTTCCATGAAAGTCTGTACGAGAAGCTTTTTTTTGAGTTTCAGAATACAAATTTGGGGTAAACATTCGTATTTTTAGACTCAAAAAACTCCTTCGTTATGGAATTGACGGAAATCTACCAATCTATCAATACAATTTTTTTAATTTATGGCAAATTTCTAGACTTCTAAATTTCAAACCCATAATCATATTCGAAAATCGATAAATTAATTAATTCATAAAGTAATGCTAAAGTAATTTAACATTGCATTGATTGTGTAAGTGTAGTACAGTGTACACATATAGCGTGGTTCGGAACCGGAGCGGATTTCCACCGGTTTTGGTTCTATTTACGTTCCGGCCTCGAAACGTTCCCTGTCGGAACCGTTCCGACCCGGAATGAGAACACGTATGTTGTTTCTGGTTCCGTTCCGGGCCCGGATCGTTTGGATTTCGGAACGTTCTGGCCCGGATCCGATTTGGAACCGGAACAACGATGTACAGGGATTCACACCCCTGCATAAAAAAAATAAGAGCCAAAATTTATAACTCCAAAAGAGCATAATTTCTATAGTTTGGAACGTTAGAGGTCTATTAAATTATATTTGAGATATTTTTTAATGCGATTTGCATTAAAGACCTATGGCTGCGCAGTGGAGAACCAATGTATTTCACGATGTACAGAAGCAGAGATGAGGTGGGAGATTGCCGATCCCATACATTCAGTTTCGAGTGATTCTCCGCAGTGTTTCCAACAAAAGTTGTAGACCCCATCGAAATACACATTTTATGTTTGAAGCATTTTTTTATAGGAACGACAGTTTCCCAGAAAATCAGTAGTAAATCGATTTTTGTGACCAGTCACAGGGGTGCCCCCCACGGCGCTGGAAAAGGGGTGGGGTACAGCCTTACATTTTTTTTGTGACCAGTCGCAGGGGTGCCTTCCCGCCCCCCACATGGCGCTGGAAAAGGGGTAGGGGTACGACCTTACATTATTTTTGTGACCAGTCACAGGGGTGCCTTCCCGCCCCCCCACACGGCGCTGGAAAAGGGGTGGGTGTACGACCTTACATTATTTTTGTGACCAGTCACAGGGGTGCCTTCACGTATTTCATACAATTTTTAACGTGAAAAATCGATATATCGCTGATTTTCTCGAAAACTATCGCTCGTACGAAAAAATGTATGCAATGAAAAAAGTGTGTTTTAATGAGATCTACAACTTTTATTTGAAACATTTTCTTTCATTTTGCATATTAGCTGAGATAAACGCAAAAAAACCATGAGTTTTATGGGTTTTTCATGGTTTTTACCATGAAAATCGACTAGTCGCCAATTTTCACTATCATATTCGTAATCAGCGCGTCAAAATACATAAGTACACGAAGCCCGAAGAAAATCGGACATATGTCCTTTTCGGAAGTACACCCAAAAATTATAACTAATTTAAAAATTTAACGAATAAAACATGGAAAATGTTTTTTACTTCGAACAATTAATTCTTGGAGAATATTTCAAAAGATTTCGAAAATTTTGAAATCAAAATCTGCAATATTTTAAGGACACTTCTTTAAAGTTTTCAAAATTTTAAAAATTTAGGAAAAATTTGACTCATTTTTAAAGATAATAAGAAGGTTTAAAAGTTTTGAAAAGATTTAACAATAATTTAACAATTGAATGGATTAAAAATTGAAAATAATTTATATTCGGAAAAAATAATGCTTAGACAATATTTCTGAAGATTTAAAAAATTTTAAAAGAAAAATCCCAAATATTTTAAGGAAACTTCTTTCAAGTTATTAAAATTAACACCAAAAAAAATAGTGAAAGTGCAGTCTATCAAGACGTTAATTTAAGTCTTAATAGAATCTTAAAACAAAATATTTTTTATTTTTTCAAAAAAAATTTGAATACAAAAAAATTTGTTGAAAAAAATTATGCAAAAAAATTGTATGCAAATAAAAGTTTGGAAATAATTTTGTAAACAAAAATTTCTTGAAAAACCTTTTTTAACAAAAAATTTGTTTGAAAAGAAATATTTGAAATGACTTTATACGAAACTAAAAATTTTGAAAAAAACTTGTTTGAAAAAAAATTTTGAAAAACAAAATTTTTTACAACGAATTTTTCGAAAAAAAAATTCCAAAGTGTGGTTTTGTTTTGAATTCGCACGATGTAGCGAAATGACATTTGTAGGGCGGAGGGGAATCCTCAATTCTTGTCACCTCTACGCTTCTACTTCGTAGAACCGGCGGAGAATTTCCAAGAAATATACTTCCCCAAACAAATGAAATAAAAATAGAAGAGCAGCTCTTTAAAACTGCTTTCTTGGACACTTCTTATATTATCTAATTAAACGGTCTTTACTTAAACTTAAATTAAGTAAATTAATTGATTAAAATTAAATAAATTCATTTAAAAAGTGTCTAATGTTCTGTTAGCTTTTAACACTTTTCACATTTCCCCATTTTTTATACCAATAACTGAGTTATTAGCGTCAACCTTCAAAAAAACCAAATAAAAAAACAAAAAGATAAACAAAAGTTTAAAAAAATCTAGGGCTTTCAATTTCGGCAGACTATGGAAAAGCTGTAGAGTTAAAAAATTAATTTTTTCTCCAATTAGAATAATTTTTAATACAAAATAAAAATTTCAAATAACTATTAATTTATTAACAGTTGTTGAACACTTAAATTCGAGTTAGAACCACATTCCGAGATTTGATAACAAGGAATCAAGCATTATGTTATCAGTTTCTTTTCAAAGTTATATAAATACATTTTCGTAAGATTTCGGAGGATATTAAAAAATATTTTTGAAGATCTCACATATGTCGAAAAAAATCTAGAAAAGTTTGATATAATTTTTTTATTTTACGGGATTTGCAAAATATTGTGAAAAATTAGAGTCAGCTTAAAAGATGTTCAGTACTTATGGAAGATTTGAAGAAATTTAAAAATGTTTTATAAATTTTCGAAAAACAATTCAAGTTTTAAAATATTTTTAATCTCTTCAAAATTTCTAAAATTCATAAATAATTTGTAAGCTGAAAAATTAAAATTTAAAAATTGCCTTAAAACCTTAGAGATTTGTAGAAATTTTCAGAGGAATCTTAAGAAAATTTTTTTATTCTTTCAAAATTCTTAAAAAGCTTCTAAATTTTTTTTCGATATACTCAAAAGTGTACGCTTGGTTTTAAATGGTTTGAAATTTTTCAAATTTTAATTTGTGTTAACACCTTTTCAAAAATTCTAAATATCTTTTGAAATAATTCAGTTTTCTTAAAAAATCTTTCAATTGTCTTAAAATCTCCTAGATCCTGTTTCGTATGTTTTTAAATAAAATCTCAATCATTGAAAATTTTCCCGGAAATCTCATTATCGGTACCGATAACTATTTTGGTTTCCGGTACCGACAGTTTACACATTTCGCAAATTATGATATATTTACCGGTGTGAAAAAGTTTACAAATTGTATACTGCAGTAGCAAAATTTTAAGAGCAGAATTATTTCCTAATATCAAAAAAATCCTTTGCAATTAAAATGTTTTCTGTTATCAATAATGTTTAGAAACATTTGGAAAAAATTTTATCATGAAATAAAATCACTAATTTGGAAACTTTGATTTACACAATATTGATGTTGCAGTAAATTCGTAATATTAATTAATAGACTTAATCAATAGACAGTTAAATTAAACAGGCTGCAAGAATAAAAAAGAAATACATTTGGACTGTGACTGACAATATTCTTAGAAATTAAAAAAAAAATTGAACGGCAAGAATAAAAAACGAATACCTTCGGACAAGCACAAAAATAGGATTCATTTTGAAAAAAAAGCCCGCTTGAAAAGTCACGCTTTAAAAAGACAAGAAATAAAAATTAATTATTCTCTTTTGAAGATCTAACAAACATGTCCTCTTCTTTTTTCATACCTTGCTTTGTCAATGAAATCATTAATGTCGGTTAATGTATAATATACATAATTATATATATAATATAAATAATTTATATTATAAATATGTTCAATCGTATGTATATTTTTGAGACAAAATTTCAAATATAAATAAATGACCGAATCCATTTCAAATCAGGCAGTTTCTACACTTGAAGTTGCAGTACAAGATATCATAAATGCGTTAAGAGAACTTTTTTAAATGTGCAACCTATTTTCTCAACATTTTTTTTTAGCTGTTGTTGTTTTCAAGAAAAATGCGAAAATTCGATTTTATGAAAGAAAATTCTACTGGCCACAAAAGTTATTTAGCCCGCATTAAACTCACAAGGTATTTTCCTTATGATAGTACAAATTCAACAAAAAATTGGCAAAAAATATAAGTGTGGGTTTTTTGAGAAATACACTACCAGAATCTGAAAAGAAATCGTAAATATCTCAATTAGTTCAAAAGTTATATGAGTTTAAAGAAAAAATTGGGTTTTTTTTTAAAAACAAAGACAAAAATTCAAATACGCATAACTCTGTAAAAAAATTTTTTTTCACGAATCTCAAAAATATGTATCGCCTAATTTCCTCTAAAAAACAACATATTTTGTCCCTGAGAGATTCTGCAACTTCAAGTGTAGAACCTGCCTGATTTGAAATGGATTCGGTCAAATAATTAACTATTTTTTCTTACTCAAATTTTTAATTAAATTATTTGAACAAAGTAAAATTATTATGTTTTTGTTTAATCACTCACTCATTTGTTTGAGTATATTTATAAACAATTTAATACGTCTGTTTTCTGGGTATGTAACTTTCTTTAATTGTCAAGTAATTGTCTAACATTATAATAACATTTGGTTCTTAATTATTACAATTTTGCTCTTAATTCTGCACTTTTAATAAAAAAACAACATAATGTAACATAATCTGAATATAATAAATAAAAATAATGGACTCTGGTGGTAAATAATTGTGCAGTTTGCAGTTTGTGCTAATGGTAACTCCTCGAGTATCATTTTAGAAATTGCTAACTTTCATCATTTACCGACCCGCAACGTGCATCTTTAAAGTAACTCTTAGTTCCATCCGCCAAGAGGGCGCAGTTATCAGCGCATGTTTTTCACATTCTCTTATTCCATTAGATCGGCAATCTCCCACCTCATCTCTGACAGAAGAGTGGTGATATTGCACATGATTCTGTGCAACAGTGTTATAAGACACATATGACATATTCATAGAAATATTCAAAGACTACATCGGTCAGTAAGTGTAATGTTATCACATTTGTCAGTTGATGAAAACTGCGAAATTCTGGAAGAAATAATGTTTCTGCGATCTAATATTGTACATAGTTTACAACAATAATCGGACTATTTCTAGTGTTCACTTAATATTTTTTATTCAAAACAAAATTTAATGTTATTATTCTATATCTCAATAAAAGAAAAACTAGTAAAAATTATTAGGCGTGACTTCATTTATAGTTATACACTCAGAAAAAGATTTGGTTGAATGAACAAAATTTTATTAAGGGTTCGGATCAAAGAATGGGTCGCGCGCTCCAAAACGCGGAAAAGTATTGTCCACGCGTCTCCTGATATCCAAATTTTAAATTTCAAAAAATTAAATTTTTAAAAATATGGACATATAGAAAACGGCAAGGCGGAACTTTTTTATATTTGCGGTTTTTTCGTCCGATGAATATTTTTAATATTAAAAATGAAAAAGTGAAAAAAAAATTCCCCAAATTCAATTATTTTTTAAAAGATAAATCATCAAAACTCAGCTAAATATTATTGAAACTGTTTAAAATTTGGTATACGCATGCAATGTACGCTGGCAATGCCTACAAAATGAAAAAAGCAATCAAAACTGCCTATTGTTTAAGAATAATTAATTGCAAATTGAGACCGGTCAATAAGCACGTTTTTTTAGTTTCGGCAAAGAAAAGTATCGAGGAAACTTCAGAGTTGAAAGAAGTTCCAGCGAGACATTTTTTTCTCGCTATTAAAGTAAGATTTCTGGAAACTTTTAGATCGATTCATTAAAAATTGACTGAAATATCCATTATGTAATAAAGCACACAACGCCGTTTACGATGGCAAGCGCTTCTCGACGTTCGCTTGTACCCTCGCCGGTAGTCGCCTATAAGGGTCGCAACTTTTCAATAATGATTAAATATTTTAAAACCTGCCTCTTCATGGAAATTTAATAATTAAATAAAATTTTCAAAAGTTGAGTTAAAGCTTTGAATTTTGGACCCCAAATTTCTGTTTTGTGTCCCGAAAACCCGCCCTTTTACTGAATTTTATGGAAATCTACCAAATTCGTGTTCCGTGACTTGAAAAACCCCCTCGTACTGACTTTTATAAAAATCTACCAATTCAATAAAAATTTTGAAAATTTCAAAATTTGAGTCAAATTTTGGAATTTTTTAGTGTTGACCCGAAATTCGTTTTTTGTGACTTGAAAAAACTTCTGGTACTGACTTTCATGAAAATCTACCGAATTAATAAAATTTTCAAAAGTTGAGTTTTAACTTTTTTAATTTTTTAATTTGGACCCCAAATTCGTGATCCATGACTCGAAAAACCCCCTCGTACTGACTTTCATAAAAATCTACCAAACTAATAAAAAAATTTAAGATTTCAAATTTGAGCCAAATTTTGGAATTTTTTAGTTTTGACCCCAAATTCGTGTTTTGTGACTCGAAAAACCCCCTCGTACTGACTTTCATGGAAATCTACTAAATAAATTAAATTTTCAAAAGTTGAGTCAAACCTTATAATTTTGGAATTGTGACCCCAAATTTATGTTGTATGACTCGAAAAACCCCTCGTACTTACTTTCATAAAAATCTACTAAATAGATCAAATTTTCAAAAGAGTCAACTTTTAAAATTTTTTAATTTGGACCCCAAATTCGTGATCCATGACTCGAAAATCCCCCTCGTACTGACTTTCATGAAAATTTACCAAATTAATACAATTTTTCAAAATTTGAGTCAAATTTTGGAATCTTTAGTTTTGACCCCAAATTTGTGTTGTGTGTCCCGAAAAATCGTCTCCTACTAACTTTCATGTAAATCTACCAAATTAATAAAAAATTTAAAAATTTGAGTCTAATTTTTGAATTTTTGAATTTTGACCCTAAATTCGCGTTCTGTGACTTGGAAAACCCCCTTGTGCTGACTTTCATAAAAATCTACCAAATTAATGAAAATTTTGAAAACTTTAAAATTTGAGCCAAATTTTGGCTTTTTTTGTTTTGACCCCAAATTTGTGTTTTGTGAGTCGAAGAACCCCCTCATACTGAATTTCATGGAAATCTACAAAAAAATTAAATTTTCAAAATTTAAGTCAAACTTTGAAATTTTGACCCCAAATTCATGTTCTATGACTCGAAAAACCCCCTCGTACTGACTTTCATAAAAATCTACCGAACTAATAAAAAAATTTAAGATTTCAAATTTGAGCCAAATTTTGGAATTTTTTAGTTTTGACCCAAATTGATAAAATTTTCAAACTTTGAGTCAACTTTTTTAATTTTTTAATTTGGACCCCAAGTTTGTGATATATGGCTCGAAAACCCCCCTCGTACTGACTTTCATGAAAATTTACCAAATTAATACAATTTTTCAAAATTTCAAAATTTGAGTCAAATTTTGGAATTTTTGAGTTTTGACCCCAAAGTGTTGTGTGCCCCGAAAAATCGTCTCCTACTAACTTTCATGTAAATCTACCAAATTGATAAAATTTTCAAAATTTGAGCCAAATATTTTAATTTTTTAATTTTGACCCCAAATTCGTGTTCTATGACTCGAAAAACCCCCTCGTACTGACTTTCAAGTAAATCTGCCAAATTAATACAATTTTTAAAAATTTCGAAATTTGATTCAAATTTTGGAATTTCTTAGTTTTGACCCCAAATTTGAGTTCTACGCCCCGAAAAATGGTCTCCTACTAACTTGAATGTAAATCTACCAAATTAATTAAATTTTCAAAATTTGAGTCAAATTTTTGATTTTTGGAATTTTTACCCTAAATTCGTATTCTTCTTTCTTAAGGGTTCGGGTCCGGACGAGACCATTGCTGGACCATTTAGGTCCCCGGACCCTGTAAAAATTAAGGGTTCCGACCCCTGGTTTAAACAAATTATTATTGTTTATAACTATCTTCTCCTATAGTAATGCTAGATAGTTGCGGTTTTTTCTGAATTTTTTCACTTTTTCAACTTTTCACTCAGAGCGAGGTAATAATTACAGCAATTTAACAAACATACTTGTTTCAACAAATTATTATTGTTTATAACTATCTTCTTCTATATTATTGCTAGATAGTTGCGGTTTTTTTCCTGAAATTTTTCATTAGTTGTCAATTTTTCACTTAGTTAGTTAGTTTTAATGCGGGTGGGAAGCCCATGAAGAGCTCCCCTGGCGCTCAAGCTATAAAGCCTATTGTGCCACACCCTTACTTATTCACTCTCAGCAGTCGAATCCAGACCTCTTGACGAAGCCAGGTATGTCGACCACTGATCGTGTTGCAATTTCCTCTGTGTCCATAAAATGGGCCCGAGGGTCTGTTGCCTGAGCCTAGCTAATTCCGGGCACTGGCATAATACATGCAGGGATGTTTCGTCATCCCTGCCGCATTTCCTGCACTCTGTCGTGGGGTTATACCTCATTTTGTGCATATGATAGTTCAAGTGGTTGTGCCCTGTTAGGGTCCGTACCACTGTCATTATATCTTTCTTGGGTAAACCCAGGATTTCCCTAGCTCTGCCCATCCTATAGGTATACCCCAGGATGGATTTCGCCTGACGGCAACCCTGGGTTTGTTCCCAGCATTTCCGTGTTTTGTTCGGATTCAGCTTTTAATGGCCATCCCGACACAGCAAGACGCTATTCCCAGTACCGGTTCCGGTCCTATGAATTCGCTCGCTGCACCGCGTTTCGCCAACTGGTCCGCCTTTTCGTTGCCCTTGATCCCTGTGTGACCAGGGACCCATATGAGAGCCACTTTGTTTTTTTCTGCAAGTTGATTTAATGCCTTTTTGCATTCCCAAACCAGTTCTGATGTTATGTCTGGTTTCCCTATTGCAGTTAGTGTCGCTTGGCTGTCCGAACAGATCGTAATCTGTTTGCCAGCAGCGTTTTGCTCTATTAGTATTTCAGCACAGCGAAGGACGGCTAGGACCTCCGCTTGAAAGACAGTAGCGTGTCGCCCAAGTGTGATCCCTGTACCTTTCCCTCTCTTGCTGTCATAAATTCCTGCTCCTGACCTCCCTCTCCCCTGGAGCCATCTGTATACCAAATTTCCCCCTGGAGAAGTGGGTTACCATTTGTTTTCCAGCCCCTGTCTGCACCACAGACATGCGTCTGGCTAAAACCGCCGAGGCGCCTTTGCTGTGGTGCAAATTAATCTGCGTAATGGAGATTCCCGTCTCAGCCATTGAAAGGCTAGTTCGGGGCACCTCCGGACGCTTCTGGGACCCCTGCGATCTTTTGGCTTGTGCGTCCAAGGAACGTTTTTAGAACGTTCCAATAACGTTCTTAAATTCCATGCCCACTGGGTTATTATTGTTTATAACTATCTTCTCCCATAATGATGGTAAATAGTTGCGGTTTCTTCTAAGAATTTCAACTTCCAGTCCACTATTTACTTAGTTTGTTAACTTGAATTAATTATTACCTCACTCTAATTGAAAATTGGACAAAAAGTTGAAAATTTCAGAAAAAAGTGATACAAATGTGCTGGGTTAGATCTCTATTTTATGTAAAAAAATTAATTAATTAATATATTTACGATAAACTTTATTTTTATCTTGAATTGGAAATTTCTAAATTATAGCGAAATATTTCTGTTGGTCTAGAAATCCCTTTTTTTTAGACAATTTGAAACTTAAAACTTCTATAGATTTAATAACTTACAAGTTTTTAAACGATGGGAAAATTGGATGTTTTCGATTTTCTTCCAGAATTTATTGATAGAGAGAGAAGAAATATTTTGAAAAACTAGAGATACCTGAAATTATGAGGGAATTTTTGCAGATTTTAAGTAGACCCCCTGGATTATAGTTTAACATTGCACATTTTTTTACAGGCTTGAAGGCTGCGAAACGGCAATTAGAAGAGAATCTAAATTCAAATTTCCGTAGCGTTGGGTTTATTAGAACACTGAATGAAAAATTAGCTACAAGTGTTATTGAAATTTCAACCATGCAGTTGAAATTTAAACAACATGTAATTGAAATTTCAGTAACGAGAAAAAAAATTTATTCGGCACAGTTAGTGAATTTGAAAGCAATTATAACACCGGCACACAAAAAAAAACACTTTTCTGATCTACAGACGCGACACATATATTCTCATGTATTTTGACCCGGTGAGCACGAATCCGAGGTCCGTTTGACCCCAGCACATCTGGGTCAAGGGCATTTGAAGGTCAAATCGACAGAAAAGTCATTTGGTTGAGGATAGCTACTATAATTTATGTTTTTTGGGTCGTTCAATCCGAATCCGGGGTCCATTTGAACTTATCGAGTCAAGTTCAAGGTCATTTCAAGGTAAATTTCGTTCATTTTTCTAAAAACAAATTTCTGACTGCAGATTCTGAAAGAACGGAAGATTTTACGTCCAGATATGTATGTGTGTATTTTTTTATGACGACCTCTGAAGTCATTTTAAGGTAATTTTATTTAAATATATAGATGGTTCATATGGGTAAAATATAGCTACATGGGACTAGACTACTATACTAATATGTTGTGGAGGTCGCTAAATCTGAATCCGAGGCCCACTTGACCCCATGGTGCCAAGGTCAAGGTCAGATCAAGGTCATATCGAGAGAAAAAGGTGTAACTGTTCCAAAATTTAACCCAACAAATCAGGACTAAACGAGAGTTACGGTATGGTATTTTGGAATAGTGTTTATTCTTTCTTTCGCCTATAACGTTCTCTTTTATTGTCAAAGGATCTATGCAGTGGATTTCTAGTTCTCTTCGAACTATCACCATCTTCATCGCCAGGTACTTGATCTCTCTTTAGCAGCCAGCAGTAGTCAGCCAACATATTCACGTCCCATTTTCCTTGCCATCGCAGCTCAGCGTCTTTTAGATCTTGATGGAAACGCTCCCCTTGCTCTTCGCTGTAATTGCCTAAGTTCTGAGGAAAATAGCTAATATGAGAGTCCGTGAAATGGACTTTGAGATTCATCAAACATCCCAAGCTTTGATAGCTCCTCACCATATTTGCTACGATTGCTTTGTAGTCATTACTTCTGTGATTTCCTAAGAAGTTTTGAGCAACATCTCGAAAACTGAGCCAAGCAGCTTTTTCTAAGTCTGTCATTGTGTTGATGAAATTTTCGTCGTAAAACATTTTACGGATCTGAGTTCCATCAAATACTCCTTCTTTCAATTTAGCATCACTTAATCCAGGAAATTGATTTGTCAAGTACTGAAAACATGTTCCTTCTTTAATCAAAACTTTGGCGAATTGTTTCATAAGTTTCATAAGTCTTCTTGTAATGTTTCGCGCGATCCCTGCTATCCCGCAAACACAAAAAGCAGGGATACTTTGTATATCCTGATTGTTGACCAAGGAGAATGGTTATGATTTTCAAATCACCACAAACTTGCCACTTATGTTTGTCATATTTAATTTTCTCCAATACATATTGGACGCTTTCGTAACTTTCTGTTAATTGTGTTGAATGCGCTATTGTTAGACTTGCGTACTCATTTCCATTGTTAAGCAGCACTGCCTTAAGATTTTGTTTTGACGAGTCTATAAACAATCTCCATTCTTCTGGAACGTAAACATCCTTTTTTAGTTCATTCATTAAACCGTTAACATCTCTGCAATATACCAACATACCTTCTTCATCTTTATTGAAGTACTGACGGAACTTCTTTTCTCGATTCCTGTAGAAAGATGACTTCGTACCCTGTTCTACCATTCCACGGCTCTTCAACTCAGCTGCCATATATTCAGAAGCATCTTTAGGAAGACCCATACTCCTGATAAAATCGTTTAAACTATCTTGGTTGAATAGTCTTAAAGATTCATTTTTTTGCTTTCTCCGCAATTTTGGCACATATTCTTCATTTTCATCATCTTCGTATGAGCAGTCGTCAGATTCTTCTTCACTGTCTAACATCACCTCTCTATTTGTCTCTTTATTTGTTGAAGCTTCATTTATCATTGAGCTCGTATCCATATTTTCGATAGCAGACTCTACTATCGGCGCAAAAATTATAGGCATCTGCCTTTGAAGCTTAACAGCTCAGCCAAAAAAAATGCTAGAGTAATAAGGAAATAGTCCTTTGAAAGCTGCAAGTGTTCCACGTAAATGAGCTCGAAGACGTTAATGTAAAAAATGTTTTGTGCTTTGCAGACTGAAAAATGTGAAAAAAAGTAAGGAATTTTGGTCACATTTAAGAAGAGTCAAGTTTAGAGCATTCTTTCTTATACAAGGGACAATGGGAAAAATTTGAAAAAATTCATGAATATGAGGAAAAGCTTTGTGAACAAATTGCAGTTGACAAATTTGAGAAATAATAAAAATTGTTGCTTAAAATTACACAAATGTACGACTATACTATCTTCGGTTCTAATAAAGATATTAAAGCGATTCGAACTGCAAACTGTAACGGATAGGCTCTGTAATTATTTACAATCTCCCGGATGAATGTGATTGTTTTATTTTTGATGGAAATCGCGATATTCGTAGACATTTTTTTTGTTGGAAAACAAGTGTCAGAAAGCAGCGGGGATCCTTTTTTTTTGCTTCCGACCGCTCTTCCCTTTCTTCGACTCGTGCTTCTGAACTCTTGCCCAGACATTTGACACCTCCCCCGACCAGTGCCGTATCTCTTTCATTCGTGAAATAAAATTGTGTATATAGTAAATGGAAGTGGTCGTTAGGCTTGTAGATAAAATAATTGTAGGCTACGATCGAGGTCAAAAAAACTTTGTTTCCAAAATTGTTTGTGCTTTTTTTATAAAGTACAGGACATATGGTAAAGTGTGCACAACATTTTGTGTGTGTTATACTGTTATTAATTCTCAAAAATGAAAAAGTTGAATTTTCAGCTGAAAAAATTTATTTTTAATAAACAAAAAGAATTTTCATTAAAAGAGTTACATTTTACACAAAACAGTTCAATTTTCGACAGAATATATAATTTGTTAACAACGCGGATGAGTTGTCAACTAAATAATTACATTTTTAACTAAAAAATGATACATTTCCGACGAAGAATGTAATAGTTGATATTTCAACTAACAATTATTTTTCAGCGAAGAGAGAAAAAAATGTCAACCACATTTTTAAATTTTTAAATCAAAAGACAATTTCTTCGAAAATGGGTTGAATCCTCAAGCAAAACGTATTAAAAAAATGAGTTTCGAAAGAAAAGAGACAAATTTTCCACATAAAAATTCAATTTCCTAGCAAGACTTTTAACAAAAAAATGGAATTTTATCCGAGGAATAAACATTTTAAGCAGAAAACCTGAATTTTCAACTAAAAATTTCGTAGGAGATTGTTTTCAACAAAAATTAGAATAAACCTCGAACCGATTTTCCAATTTGCATAAAATAATGTGTAAGAAGTTACGCGTATTACAATCTTGTGCTTTGTTTCTCAAATGAAACCCCAATTTTTTCTCCTCATCTATATACTTATCGTCTTCTTTCTGATTCGGATATATTTTATTGTCTTCTTTTGAAATCCACCCGACAATCCAAAGAAGGTTTTACAATAACAAAATGGCGCTGGTTTTTCTGAAAATATTAGAAGTCCAAGGTACTTCGCTTAAAGAGATACGGCACTGGTCGGGGGAGGCGTCAAATGTCTGGGCAAGAGTTCAGAAGCACGAGTCGAAGAAAGGGAAGAGCGGTCGGAAGCAAAAAAAAAAGGATCCCCGCTGCTTTCTGACACTTGTTTTCCAACAAAAAAAATGTCTACGAATATCGCGATTTCCATCAAAAATAAAACAATCACATTCATCCGGGAGATTGTAAATAATTACAGAGCCTATCCGTTACAGTTTGCAGTTCGAATCGCTTTAATATCTTTATTAGAACCGAAGATAGTATAGTCGTACATTTGTGTAATTTTAAGCAACAATTTTTATTATTTCTCAAATTTGTCAACTGCAATTTGTTCACAAAGCTTTTCCTCATATTCATGAATTTTTTCAAATTTTTCCCATTGCCCCTTGTATAAGAAAGAATGCTCTAAACTTGACTCTTCTTAAATGTGACCAAAATTCCTTACTTTTTTTCACATTTTTCAGTCTGCAAAGCACAAAACATTTTTTACATTAACGTCTTCGAGCTCATTTACGTGGAACACTTGCAGCTTTCAAATGACTATTTCCTTATTACTCTAGCATTTTTTTTGGCTGAGCTGTTAAGCTTCAAAGGCAGATGCCTATAATTTTTGCGCCGATAGTAGATTAGATTTTGCAGTTATGACAGAAGACACTATTGCATAAGATATTTTTGATTTGTTTTTAACGTTGAATCCTTTAACTTTTGTATTGCAAAAATAACAGTCTTTTTCAGATTGAGGTATTGACCACATTACCGGTGAGGAGTATTTTAACATTTTATTGTTTTTCATTTTATTCCAACGTAAAAGCATATTGTAACAAGCACTGCAAATGCTATCTGGAGCAAATGTTTCATTTTGAAGGGAAAATTCTTTTTTATAACATTGACGATATATGTTTCTACATTGCTCATTAATTGACCTACGGCAAGTGATGACTTCGTATTTCCCACAAACGTAGCAAAAAACATTTTTATCGCTGTTGCAGTCATTGCTGGTAAAAACATGATTACTTGTTGTAGCTGGCGGTTGTAGGTGGCGGTAGCTGGATGACGACGATTGCGGGCCCGTTTCCTCACCCTGACCAACCGCCGATACTGGGCATCCGAAACCCTGCATCGTACTTTCTCTCGTGTCGGCCACGACGGTATTATGCCTTCACCCCAGGGCTTAGACGAAAAATAAAAAGCAAACAAAAAAATCCGTTTTCCGCCGTCACCACGTGGAGGTGCCCTACGTGATATAAGTTTCCTGAAGTAAGCGGTGCGATCTTGACACAGAAAAAACAGAAGATAAACTTTACATCGATTTCCGACGAAAGATTCTTTGCAACAAAAATTAACTTCAGATGATAAACTTTACACAAATATCGGTTAAACTTTCTTTTGTTTTTCCATGACAAATACATGTATTTTGAAAGACGCGAAGTTGGCTGAACAAAACTTTATCGATCTAAAAAATTTCCTGCAACAAATTTTATTCTTAGTTTTTTCTGTGGAGACAAGGTAATTTGTAACCAAACATATGTACTAATTTCTGACTGTCTTAAATAAACTGTCGTGGGGATAGCGCTTGAAGGTTATTGTGCACTTGGAATTTTAGTCCTGATTTGTTGTGTTAAACGGGCTTCAGATTCGAATTCACTCACCCAAAAACATGTAGAAGTAAAATTTTGGATCGGTAACATCTTTTTCTTCCGATCTAACTTTGATATGACCTTGATCTGACCATAAACCGTCTATATATTTAAATAAAATGACCTTAAAATGACCTTAAAATGACCTTAGAGGTCGTCATAGAAAAATACAAACATACATATCTGGACGTAAAATCTTCCGTTCTTTCAGAATCTGCAGTCAGAAATTTGTTTTTGGAAAAATGAACGAAATTGACTTTGAAATGACCTTGACCTTGACTCGATAAGTTCAAATGGACCCCGGATTCGGATTCAGCGACCCAAAAAACATAAATTATAGTAGCTATCCTCACCCAAATGACTTTTCTGTCGATTTGACCTTCAAATGCCCTTGACCCAGATGTGCTGGGGTCAAACGGACCTCGGATTCGTGCTCAACGAGTCAAAATACATGAGAATATATGTGTCGCGTCTGTAGATCAGAAAAGTGGTTTTTTTGTGTGCCGGTGTAATTTTTCAAAAATCTTAAATAAAAGCCATGAAGATTCCTGAAAAATACTGTGCTTTGTAATTCACTAACTGTACCGAAAGAATTCTGATAATGAATTAGTGAGTTATTTCGTACGTTTGTGGCATGCAATCCATGAGATTAACAAAGCGCATATAATATTTAGGAAAATAAGCAGCTTTAAAGAAGAAAACAAAAGGTACGTTAGAATTATATTACCACAATGAGTTACGCGCCCAATCAGACAAACTTTTCGACACTCTGTAAACATAACCTAAAAAGGCATACAGCAGTTAGCACCGATAGTATGAATGAAATTTTCCCATTATGATAATATTATTACAACGTACCTTTTGTTTTTCTTCTTTAAAGCTGCTTCTTTTCCTTGTATCTCATGATACAAGCGTACGAAGTAACTCCACACAGGACTTTGTCTCGTTGGGGTCTGGCTTCGAGGGAAAGTATGAGGGCGCATTGTGTATGCGCAAACGTCTTATTGAATTTTGAACTACATTTGAATGAATTTTATTTCAATTCCGTGGATGAACGAGATTTCAACCACAAAAGTGGTTGAAAATCGGTTGAATTTTCAACATATTTCTAACAGTGAAGGTTGACAACCACGTACGACATACGTAGATGCCTTCTTTCATATATTAGAGAGAAATAAGGTTCTAAATTCAGACTCCATTATGATCAGGCTCGAATAATAATATGAACACTCCTTATTACAGATGCACGTAAGAAGAGGGGAATATATCCCAAAACGAAATTGGCAGCGGTTGGTGGTAAACAAAATTATACATTTATTTGTCTCTTGATGACTGGAGGAACTTATTCGATTTCAAATAATGTTGATGTAGTAAAAATTGAGCAAAATTTGTGTCTAAAAATTTTATTTGCACTCTTTTTCATGTCGTTTGCTAATAAATTTTTAAAACTTATTAAATTTTATGCAATATAAAATACAGTTATAGAGGGTTTATTTACCTTCATTTTCAGATATTACTCGGTATTATATGCAACATTTGGGTATGAATGAAGTGGAAATAGGAATCAAATCGCAAAAAGTTGGTAGAATTATTGGCCAGGAAATTCAAGATTTGAAGCGTCCCACACGACAAAAAAAACGGCAAAGAGAGTTCAAAAGTAAGTTTATATAACTTACGTTTCGAACGTATGTTCATACATTACATATTTGTTGAACTTGTCAATAAAATATTGCGATCTCTCTCTTTTTCAGGTAATTCGACTGTTCCAGACGACGAAAACGAAAATGAAAATTGCTTGACAGAGGAGCCTATAAAATTTGAAGACGTAATGTTGCAGGGTAAGCGACTAAACAATTATTCATGCTTTATAAGAACATTTCTACTTAATATTTCTTGGAAGTAACACACTGGGACCTCTTTTTTCTAGATTATGATATGGATGGTAAGCAGATTGAAAAAGAAATTTCCGTTCTTGAGCGCAGAACCTCCGACGGGGAAGATAATAGAAATAATCACAGCGAAATAGAAGTGAAAGAGGGCTGTGCAGATGAAAGTAATTAATCTGAAGATGATGTAGATTCCGACGAGTCAGGGCTGTGCAGATGAAAGTAATTAATCTGAAGATGATGTAGATTCCGACGAGTCAGAGTTGGAAAACGATGAAGGAGGGTTAGATGGCGACGAGGCGAAGGCTCCAACCGATTCAGAAGAGCAAGATGTTGTGGAAGAAGAGACCTGAAGTTTAATAACCGAAATACGTATTTTAATAAGTCCTTTCTAATGGTACTCGGTTTTGAAGTATTGTTCATTATACGTATGTAAGTTCTAATAATTTGAAGATATCCGTTCTTGCTAATCTTATTATATTCCATATTTCAATACCTTTAATTAAAAATAAGCTATTTATAAACATTATATTAACTTTATAAAGGTGCCAAACAAAGTGGTTTTCCTCAACGAATCAAAGAATCTCAAGATCAAAGAGAGCAAAAAGACTTACTCTTATTCAAATTATTTAAAGATTATTTCTAGGCAAAAAGTTCTTCAATGGTTTTAGAGTTAGTAGTTATGATATTCTAATCATTTTATGTGTTCTTTGTTTGCTAATGTTTTTGAATTGAAATAAAGATTTCAATACACAGTAGCCGAACGTTTACGAAACTTGTTTTCATTGCTTCAACACGCTAATAATCAAGTAAACATAATCTACATCATCTACATGAAAATTCTCGGTCATTCTAAGGATATCCCATATATTATAAGTTTTGTATATACGCAGCATATTTATTTGATACAAATGGGACCTCTTATTTCATGGAAATTAAGATAACCTATTTATATTCCTGGGACATGACAAATTTTCATTCTTGAAAGGTGTCCCGTAGGATATTCTATACAAATCCTATGTTGAAAATTGTGAAATTCCCCAAATCGAATTGCAAATCCATACAGAAACCAGATCCTCTTCTGTAAGAAACTCCATACAGAACCATATAAACCCTGGGGTCCATAGGGGCCATTCTGGAATTTTCCAAATCGAATTGCAAATCCATACAGAAACCAGATATTCTTCGGTAGGAAACTCCATACAGAGCCATGCAGAGCCGGGGGTTCGTAGGGTCCACTTTGAAATTTCCCAAAACGAGTTGCAAATCCATACAGAAACCAGATCCTCTTCTATAGGAAATTCCATACAGAGCCGGGAGTTCGTAAGGTATAATGTGTAATTCTCCAAATCGAATTGAAAATCCATACAGAAACCAGATCCTCTTCTGTAGAAAAGTCCATACAGAACCATATAGACCCGGGGGTTCGTAGGGTCCAATATGGAACCAAAACTAATTGCAAATCCATACAGAAACTAGATCCTCCTCTGTAGGAAACTCCATACAGAACCATACAGACCTGGGTGTTCGTATGGTCCAATGTGGAATTCCCCAAATCGAATTGCAAATCCATACAGAACCCAGATCCTCTTCTGTAGGAAATTCCATACAGAACCATAGAGACCCGGGGGTCCGTAGGGTCCAATGTGGCATTTCCCAAAACGAATTACAAATCCATACAGAAGCCATCAGGAAACTGAACATCTTCTCTTGGACAATCCATACATATCCATACAGAAAAGTTAAGTCTGTATGGATTTTCTGTAATATGACATGACAATAACCAACTTTTTCCATACAGATTTTTTTTCTGTATGGTTCTGTATGTCCTTTTGGGTCAGGGTTGGCCCCCCTGCATGATTTGAAATGGAATCGGTCATATACGTTATCATCGCCTAGAATTTAAAGAATTCTTTTTTCAGGTGAAATCAACGATGACAAAAAGACCTTCAGGTGCTCAATTTAGCTCATGGACAAATATATAGCTTCTAGCACTTTAATTGGTTTCTACAAAATTGCAACCTAAAACAGTGGAAGCAGTTGTAAGTGCACAGGCCGAAGAACTTCCAGTTCCGTCATCAGAAGAAGCAATTCCATCTTCGTCATCTGAACCGTCTGAGCTACCTCCCATTTCTACACAGAAGTTAAAGCTTTATGCTTTCATTTTGCAGAAGTTTTGGAAGAACTATAAGAATATTCATCTGATCCGTCAGATTCAGATGCTATGGCAACTGCAAAAGGGCCATACTAGTTCAAATAAATTTCCAGTTCATTTTGCGCTCTTCTGATTTGGAAAAAAATCCCCCACTCTCTAAATCTGAATTAGTGAAATTTCACTAATTCAATTAGCGAGAAGTCGGTCACTAACGATTAGTAGAAAACTACTAATTTGATTAGTGGAAATTGTCCACTTATTAAATTAGTAAAATTCCACTAAGCAATTAGTAGTTCGTGTCGCTACAGTGGCATGACTCATTCGCCAAATCCGGTGCGGTGAGTTTTTCAGTCTCGTTGAAGCATTTTTACATTTTCGCTGGAAAACTACAATGATCCACCTAATAATAAATAAAGTAAAAGACATTATTAAGGGGTATGGCCACAGTAGCGGGAGTGAAATCATGGGTTTATTCACCAATTTTTTTTGGTATGAAAACTTAATTTTTTTTAAAAATAATTATATGTAAATAAAGCTTCAACATCAAAGAATCAGAAAAAAAATATATATATATTTTTTAAGCAAAATGGCCGACTTCTGTTAAGTCCTTTTCGAAGCATTTTTTTTAGGGGCTCCGCGGCCTGACAGCTAGCAGCCACAATTTTTAACGTATAACAAAATAAAAAATTTTCCGTTAATTTACATAAGAATACCTAGAGAAATACATGTGGAAATGTAAAAATATTGATTTTTCCGGAAATAGCAGGCATTTGAAGTTAAAAGTCAAATTTTCAGTGAAAAGATTCGTACAAAAATGCTCAGAAAATGAAAAGTTTTGAATTTATCGAAAATTCCGTATGTACTTCTCTGCGAAATGCGATTATAAAGATGTGGTTCAAATTTGAAGTCGATCGGATAAAAATTGTTAAAGTTATTTGTCAGGCCGATTTGAAAGAAGCTGTTTTGAGAAAAATGCGTTTAAAGTTTTACATTACAACTGAACGGCGTCCTTTCAACGGTTTTACTGGCATTTGAAGTTGCTCTATAAGTATATTTTAGTGCATGTAGACAAGTAAGGCCCTCTACATGTCTTTCTAAATTTATCGATTGATGGTTAGTCAAGCCGGGGGGGGGGGGGGCGCAAGTACTCTACGAGCACGCCACACGAGGCCTCACGTTATACGTTCAAAATTGGTAAAAAAAAAAATTTCGCTATAAATCGAATAGTATCTTATTTTTATGATGTTAAAGGATCGTTTAAGCAAAAAAAATCTGCCCGCCTCGCGGGCACATTCTCATGGCGCGCTTCGCGCGCGGCTCGCTTCGCTCGCAAGTTTGAGCGCGCCTAGGGCGCGCGACTGTTGGATCTCGCGCTTCGCGCTCGATCATATATTTATCTCGCGCTTCGCGCTCGATTATGTATTCACCTCGCGCTACGCGCTCGGGCGTATTCGCATCGCGCTTTACGCTAGGCTCCTCTAGATTTTTGAACTTCGTGTTCGACTTCGATGAAAAGAAAAAGTTTGTTTGCAAATATTATAAAATTATCAAAACCTCTACATATTAAGTGATTGTTAAATTTGCTTTTATTTTAGACTGAAAAGGAACTTTATTTACTCAAGGTTCTATCGACCTTAAGGAACACATTCTCATCCAGACACTCGCGCTTCGCGCTCGATATTTGATTTGAAAATCATTTGAACCGTATGATAGAAACAAAAAAGTTTGAGCGCACTTACGGCGTGCGATTTGGTAAATACACTGAGCGCGCACTTTGTGCTTCG
>CAKNYM010039098.1:0-13253 GCA_932195095.1 Andricus curvator
ACTTCGTGTTCGACTTCGATGAAAAGAAAAAGTTTGTTTGCAAATATTATAAAATTATCAAAACCTCTACATATTAAGTGATTGTTAAATTTATTTTTATTTTAGACTGAAAAGGAACTTTATTTACTCAAGGTTCTATCGACCTTAAGGAACACATTCTCATCCAGACACTCGCGCTTCGCGCTCGATATTTGATTTGAAAATCATTTGAACCGTATGATAGAAACAAAAAAGTTTGAGCGCACTTACGGCGTGCGATTTGGTAAATACACTGAGCGCGCACTTTGTGCTTCGTATTATATGTTCTTCATATACAAATTACTAAATTTGTATTTGATTTCAAATGAAAAGTAATGATATAATTCAGGCGACAAATTTTATTAGTTAACATTTTATTTTAGCTTGTGCCGTTTATCAAAAAAGTTAATTTTTTCGTTTTGAATATATTCTTACCACAAAAATTGATTACGGGTGTGTAAGTCTTTTTTGAATGCACAATTTTTGTTCATTTATATGTTTTCGTACCTTGCATTGTTTTTTCAAAAATTTGATTTTTTTTACTGTCAATGTTATTTTCACGAATAAAACAAAAACCACGCATCCTAAGGAAACATGATTCACAACAAATTTGTACCTCCTCCTTGAATAAATAAATGTTGTTTATGTCATTTTTTTCGTAGCTCGTGTTATTCGTCTACAAAGTTGATTTTTCTATTTTCAATGCTGTTTTTTACAAATAAAACAAAAACTACGCGTCATATCAAAAAGTGAATGATAAGAAATTTGTAGATCTTTTTTAGGTGCACAATTTTGGTGAAATGATCTTTTCTGGTATCTTGCATAGTTTGACAGCAAAATGGCTTTTTTGATTTTTCATTAATTTTTTGTGCGATCAAAATTTGAATTTTTTATTTTTCAAAAAATTCAAAAAGTTGTTATGAAAATATTATAGGGTGTTCAGGAATCAACGTTTTTCTCCTCTTGACTTTTTTTCATATCGTGCGTTTTTCGGCTTAAAATGTTCATTTTCGTTTGTTTTTTGGAATTTTGAAAATGCTATAACTCCAGTAATTTTTTTTTTATCACGAAAAGTCATAAGAATATTTTGTTCGTCATTTTGCGTACTACTAATAACCGTACATAGCATTTTCAAATCTTCCAAAAAAGTGGTCTCAAAAATTTTCAAAATGTGCTCACTTTTTGGATTTTCATCCAAAATAGCTGGTTAACGAACTCGTTTCCTATTTTTCGGCCATAAAAAAGTGTACCAAAGCTCAATCAAATCTGATCATTTTTTCGAAAGTTATCGTGGCTACAGACAGACAGACAGACAGACAGACAGACAGACTACAGACAGACAGACACCTTCGTAAAAATCGTTTTTTCTAGCTCAGGGGGTCTCAAAACGTGGAGATTTGATGAAAACCGACTATGTCAAATTTTACATAAAACCAATACCTTCTCATTAGAATGAGAATGTAAAAATCGTTTTTTCTGACTCAGGAGGTCTCAAAACGTGGAGATTTGATGAAAACCGACTATGTCAAATTTTACATAAAACCAATACCTTCTCATTAGAATGAGAATGTAATAAAAAAATTATAATAATAATATAATTAGGACAATTTTTTTCTGTGAGCCCAGGGGAGCTGGAAAAGGGCGGCTAGGTTCACCGAAATTCGGTGAGCGTAGCACAAATATTTTGGGTGAGCCTAGAGTCTAGTCTAGATGTCTAGAACCCTAGACACTTCGATATAATTATACCTATGCAAATGGGTCGTTGCATGAATTACAAAATTACAAAAATTGCATGTTTCAATAATAATTTACGTACTCTTTACATTGGTGGAAGAAAATGTGGTTCGAGGTTTGAATACTTTATTTCGGAAGAAACTGAAGAATAAATTAGTAATATTTTAAATATTACATTGACCTTGAGTTTTTCAATCGCTTCTACCAATCAGATAAAAAAACGAAGGTTGATTTTAATGGACTTATTGGCTAACTTCCGAACCTTAAATCAAAAAAGTCGGAACAGTCGATACATTTTTTGGCGCAGCGCTTCTACCAGAGAGTGACTAAATATTGACATTTTGTTTTATTATTAGTGTTAGTTCGAAAGAGAAAGCAGCTTAAAAGCTAACAACTACATTCTCTGTCTGGTACGACGGCCCCCATCCAAGCGCTTGGATGGGGAGCAGTTACACTTTTTATCAGAAAGAATGAATTTTCAACCAAGAAGGTTCATTTTCAATTTAAAACATCAATTTTTAACCAAAAATATAATAGTTAGAATTACATTTTCAGTGAAGGAAATTAATTCTAAAAAAAACAAGCGAATTTTTTGCAAAATCGTTCAATTTTTAACCGCAGAAATGAATTTTCAACTATAAAGTGATGAACCATAAAAAAAATGAATTTTCAAGAAATGAGTTCAAAATTCAACCAAAGAGTTGAATTTCCAATCAAAAAGTCGATTTTTTTTAACAAAAATGGAATAGGTCAATTTTCAGTTAAAAAATTAATTTTCAGCAAAAAATGAAACGATTTTTCAACAAAATAGTTAAATTTTTGACCAAAAAGATGAATTTTTAACAAAATAGTTGCATTTTCAACAAAATAATATATTGAATTCTTAACATAATCTATTAATTCAGCTAAAATTTAAGCGAAAAAACGAGAAGAAGGAGAAGTTTCTTGAAAACCGGGGGGAAAATAAGAATTATTTAAAGAAGGGGAAGAGAGTTTTATGGACGGCCACCAAGTTAAGTTAATCTGCCATCTAAGTTAATCTTTATAAACGTTCTCAAAAAAAAAATGTTGAGAGATTTCAATTAAAAGTATATTCTCATACTAGTATATAAGCTATAAGGTATATGAAATAGTTTGGACTCATTGTTTGATTGACGATTATATATAAAATTATATTTATATTTCTTATTTATAAATAAGAGGACGATTAGCGCTCTTATCATATTTTTTGAAAATATTGCTATATTTATTTTTAACAGCGTTTACTTCATCTTAAGTATAGAATATTCAAACTGTTCAATTTGGAACCTTTTCAATTTCAAAACTCTTTATTTTCAAAAAGGTGGTGTCTAATTGTCACGAAAAATGGGAGGAGTTAGAAAAGGGGGTGAGCTAGTAGTCTTGAAAATTCAGGACGACTAATAAAGCTTTTAAAAAGGATTTGACTACTCATCCCGAATTTCGGGACGATCAGACACTTCGTTTTAAAAAGTTGAAGTTTAAAATTTTTCATTCTAAGCTTTCAGAAAAACATTGTTCCAATATTTCAACTTTTAATTGGTTTGGATTTACTTTAGGCAGTGTGTATTTGTACTGAAAAATCGGGCATTTCGTACACAAATTTCGGTGCACGTAGCCACGGCCTTCGCTTTAATAATTTCGTATTGTGTTTCAATAGCGATTTGTGATACAAGTGCGCAACATAGGCGATTACCGAAGAGTGTGAAACTTGCAGCATGACCTGAAGGCAAATGCTGCAATCACACGAGTAACAATCGCCTATGCGTACGTGTATCACACGATATTTTTTGCAACAATCATACCCGAGAAAATTATGTAGCACTTTTTACCAAATTCCCGACTCCATATGGTGGGTTTCAGTCACATTTCTGCACAATTTTTTTACAAGAATAAGTAGGAATATTTTTATTTTGCTGGTGTGCAAAGTTACTCATTTTTAAAACGCGCATGCGCGTTTATTGCGTCGATTCGTGTTGCAAAATTTTTTTTTTTAATTTCGAAATCCATGGATATTGAAGATCAAACATCTGCTTCCTATTTCTGGATTTTTTAAAATGGCTATACAGAGGGAGTTTCAGAAGGTTTTTATAGCTAAATCCTGAATCATTGACATTATTTATATGTGCCGTTTAATTAAAGGAACGTGAAACTGTTGGCTTTATATCTCTCTCGTCAACTGAGAAAGCAATGGCTTTAAAAGCGAGTCTTCCTTCCTTGCTTCCTCGAAACTTTTGTGATTCTCTATAGCTTCGAGTCTGCAACTCGTAAATTAAAAATCCATAATGCCTGGGGCGATAAGACTTTTTCTAAATTACACTATTCTGTGACAGTTCATTTCCCGCCGCGTTTTCAGTCTTAACGGGCTCGTAAACCGGCACTCGCCCGCCCAGCATCTATTAACTGGCACAAGAACACAGGGCGGAGGAAAGAAAAAGTGCAAAAAGAGAAAGAGAAAATAGGGTGGGAAGGGTGTGGTGTGCTAAAAATGTGGAGAACGACAGTTGAGGTCCAAATTATAAATTATAAAGTTTTTAAGTATAAATTACGAAATTTGTAATTACGAGTCTACTGTGCGGAAACTTATTACTTTTCAGCGATTTCATCTTTCTTCTTCTATTTTCCTGCAGCAGTATTTTTTTCTGAACTTATCTTTAATTATTTGTACCCTCTACTCTCTAAACGTGAATTAATAAAAATCTGATGTGTAATAAAATAGTCTCTCTTCATAAAAATTCCAAAAATTGCCACACAAAACTTACATGTCAAATTTTGACGAAATTATCTTTACACTAAATCCCAAAGTGTCAAATTTTGATCCAAAAGTGGATTAAATCGTTGCACAATGGAAAAACAGTTGAAATATACGTTGGAAGATGTGAAAGCATTTGTAATTTTCAATGTTGTATTTACGCAGTTGTCAACTATTTTTCCATTGTGCAAAAGCGCTTTAATTCATAAATTAGTGTATATTGAACTATGTGTATCAGGGGTCCCCAGCGAGGGAAAATTTCTCGAGTTTAGCTCTTTTAACACGTGTGGATTGCTCGCCTCGTTTCCGCCACCAAGAGTCTCTACTCTACTCTAAGAGTTCGGAGTGGTGGTAAATTTTATTCTATGACGTCACAATTTACCACCACCCCGAACTCTTAGAGTAGAGTAGAGACTCTTGGTGTTGGAAACGAGGCGAGTAATCCACACGTGTTAAAAGAGCTGAACTCGAGCTCCTCGCTGGGGACCCCTGATGTAAATCTTGTTCACTTAGCATTCCTTATGGATGATATTTCACATGAAACTAAATTCTTCAACAAAATATTTGTGATAAAATATAGTGAACGAGTTTTTTCGACATAACACAAATTGTGTTTACTTAACCAAACTTTTCTTTTAAATCAGAAAAAAAATGCCGAACGATTTTTTTGAATGACCAAGATGTTTTTTCTGAGTACATTGCAGTTCAGAACTCTTAAATTTTTTGTGACTTTTTTTAGAATAATAATTTATATCAAATGTAAGTATTATTTGACTTTGAAAAGTGGAAAAACAGAGTTCGGACCAGCTTCGGCCCATTACTGGTTCAAAAGTCATATTCACTCCGGCAAACCATATTTTTGCTGAAATAACTAGAGATCGGCTCAACGGTGATGACGTGAATGGATTTTCTCATACAAAATCTAAAACTGTTTTGGATTCTGTCTGCCTGTATGTATTTCGAGATAGTCTACAGTCCACACTCTTGAGTCTTGGGCAAGTATTATTAGCCACCAATAATTGTCCGCAAAGTGCCACAGTTATCATTCCGAACAAGGTGCGACATGGGCAACCAGGTTCAGGCTGACAACGGCAGCCTGTAAGGGAAAAGTGAGGGAGGCCAGTATTAGGCCAGCATTGGCTGCCGAGTGCATACCAGAGTTATCATTCCAGCAAGGGCACGAAATAAGTGGCCGAACTTCGGGCCGATATCGGCACCCATTCTTAGGCCGATGATGGCGACCATAGTGATGAGCAAGTAATTGCGTAATGGCGGCCAGCAGAGGCCGCCAAGTATATGCCCGGAGTTCTAGCAAGTTTCCTATATTGGCAGCCGAAATTTGGTTATATTTTTGTCGATGTGGGGCCAATGCTGAGCCGCTTTCAACTTCACACTTGAGATTTTCTCACTTTTTCGCAGCTATCAATAATAGTATCAGTGGATACTGTTCAGGACATTATTCTGCTTAAAATACATATATTGGTTGCCCACTTAAACTTCAAACAAAAATTCCAAGCTATTTTCCGCTTTTCCTCTGCAAGAATATTATATACGCTTTGAAAAGAATTAAACATTTTAGATCTCTAAGGCAAAATATATCCAGTAAATTATTGTTAAAGTGATTTCGGACTTTACAGCCTAAAATGCCCAAAACAGCATAACCAGCCCATCTGTACCCCTCACAACTGAAAATCTTAAAACTGCAACCCTGACAACTAATTTCAACAAATTACTTCAATTTTCAACCAAAGAGACGCATTCCCAGGTGAAAAAGTTATATATAGCTTATATATAATGGACAAAACAATGATATTTTTCACTTGTTTTATGATTTTTTCTGTAGTTAGTGAGTTAGTTTTAAAACGGGCGGGAAGCCCATGGAGAGCTTCCCTGGCGCTCAAGCTATAAAGCCTATTGTGCCACACCCTTACCTATTCACTCTCAGCAGTCGACCCCAGACCTCTTGACGAAGCCTAGTATGTCGACCACTGATCGCGTTGTAATTTCCTCTGTTTCCATAAAATGGGCCCCGAGGGTCTGTTGCCTGAGCCTAGCTTATGCTGGGCACTGGCATAATACATGCAGGGATGTTTGGTCATCCCTGCCGCATTTCCTGTACTCTGTCGTGGGGTTATACCCCATTTTGTGCATATGATAGTTCAAGTGGTTGTGCCCAGTTAGAGTCCGTACCACTGTCCTTATATCTTTCTTGGGTAAGCCCAGGATTTCCCTAGCTCTGCCCATCCTATAGGTATAACCCAGGATGGATTTCGCCTGACGGCAAACGTGGATTTGTTCCCAGTATTCCAGGTGTTTTGTTCGGATCCAGCTTTTAATGGCCATTCCGACACAGCAAGACGCTATTCCCAGTACCGGTTCCGGTCCTATGTATTCACTCGCTGCGCTGCGTTTTGCCAACTGGTCCGCCTTTTCGTTGCCCTTGATCCCTATGTGACCAGGGACCCATATGAGAGCCACATTGTTTCTTTCTGCAAGTTGGTTTAATGCCTTTTTGCATTCCCAAACCAGTTCTGATGTTATGTCTGGTTTCCCTATTGCAATTAGTGTCGCTTGGCTGTCCGAACAGATCGTAATCTGTCTGCCAGCAGCGTTTTCTTCTATTAGTGGATCAGCACAGCAAAGGTCGGCCAGGACCTCCGCTTGAAAGACAGTAGCATGTCGCCCAAGTGTGATCCCTATCCCTTTCCCTCTCTTGCTGTCATAAATTCCTGCTCCTCACCCTCCCTCTCCCCTGGATCCATCTGTATACCAGATATCCACAAATCCCTGCTTGGGATGCAGACGCGGAAAGCTTTGGCAAAGTTGAAGCGTTTTGTTATTTTATCTTGCCTCGTCTGTAGAATCGGCAGTGCGCTGATATCACTCGGGAGCCTAGTGTGTCTAGTCCCCCGAGTCCATCTATTTGCTCTTGCCAGGCGGCCCATCGCGTGTGCCGCTCTAGCGGTCATCGCATCATGTAGGGGCTGTGGGCGTAGTTCTCATTGCTCCAGTCAAAACCCTAAATGCTAGCGTTTGTAATCTTCGCAGTCTGTCCTCCATTGTTTTAAGTTCCGCCCGTGGCCACCAGACCACGGCCGCATGTAGGAGCCTGGGTTTAAGGACAGCAGAGTAGAGCCATGCAAGCATTTTAGGCCCTAGACCCCACGTCAACCCAAAGGCTCTCTGCACATCCAAAAAGTCATGACAATTTCCTGCATTGGGTCTCCAGGTGCTTTACCCAGTTCAGCTTGCTATCTAGGATTACTCCCAGATATCTAACTGAATCTGAAAACGTCAGCTCCCCACCACAGAATACAGGAACGTGAACTTTCGGAACTTTATAATTTCTCATGAAAATTACCAGGTTGGTCTTTTGCGGATTTACCGAAAGCCCTGAGCTATCGCACCAGAGCTCTACGATGCGCAGCACCGACATTATAAGACGCATCAGCGTTTCCAGATGAGCCCCCCTGACTAGGATTAAAAAGTCATCCGCATATCCCTGAGTACAGTATCCCTCTTTATTTAGCCTTCGAAGAAGGCCGTCCACCACAATGCACCACAGGAGGGGCGAAAGGACACCCCCCTGTGGGCAACCCCTTGGAGCTATCACACTCACTAGGCCTTCACCCCATCTGGTTTCGAGTCTTCTCCGGCGTAGCATGCTTCCTATCCAGCATACTAGCTGGTCCGGCACGCCACATCTCAAAGCCTGTCGAAAGATGACTTCTGGAGGAGTATTTCTGAAAGCACCCTCTATATCCAAGAAAGCGCTCACAGCATACCCCTTTTGTTCCAATTTCTGCTCCAATTTTGCCACAACAGCATGAAGCGCAGTTTCTACCGAGCAGCCTGCCTGAAAAGCTGCTGCCCTCTATGCAGCGCGGAGGCCAAGAGCACCTCATTCCTAATGTATCTCTCGACCAGCTTCTCCAACGCCTTCAGGATAAAAGACGTTAGGCTGATTGGTCGGAAATCTTTTGCAGCAGTGTAACCCTCCCTTCCAGGTTTGGGTATGAAGGCCACTCTGCCATTCTTCCATGCCGATGGCACGTATTTAAGGGCCATACTTGCCCTAAATAAATTCGTCAGAGAAGGGACGACTAAATCCATGCCTTTTTACAAAAGAGCTGGATAAATGCCATCCGCCCCTGGTGATTTGAAGAGACAGAATGACCCTACGGCCCATTCCACCTTTTTTGAATCAGCGACCTTAGCGGCGAAATTCCAGTCGGCCCTTTCCACCTTTTGACCCCAGCCTTCCTCCTCTTGGTCGGTTCGGATTCGCTGAAAACCCGGGTGCTTCCGGATTTTTATCCAGGATCTTGTGGAGCATCCCTGTTTCCGGAATGTTTTTCGATTCCTCGCAGAAGCTCCTCCAATCTTCCTGCTTATAGTTTCTTATATTTTTATTGTATTCACACTGGGCCGCCTTATAGGTGTCCCAGTCTGAAGGCAATTTAGCTCTATTTGCCCTATTGCACAACATCCTTGTCTTTTTACGGAGTCTCTACAGGTGGGTATTCCATCATTCTGCTCCCTTCCTAGACTTAATTGTGCTTGTAGGGCAATTTTTCTCATATGATGTTGGCAGAGCCCTTCGTAGAAAATTCGCGGCGTGCTCCAACTCATTAATGGTACCATAGCTTGTGGGAAATTCCGCAAGCCTCCCTTCAAGTTCCTCTTTATATGAGTCCCAAAGTGTATGTCTGGGGTTCCTGATCTTACAAACCACCGGTTTTCCTAGGGTTAATCGAAACACGATATATTTGTGGTCCGAGAGATACTCCTCATCGGAGACTCTCCAGTCCACTACCCTGCTCCTCGGTACATCCGAAGATAGAGTCAAATCGAGAACCTCATTCCTGTTTTAGTTCGGAATGTGGGAGTATCACCCCGATTCAGAATCTACAGCTCTGTGCCCGCTATGTATTCAATTAAATCTCTTCCTCTGTCATTGATGTTTGTGCTTCCCCACATCGTGTGGTGAGAGTTTGCATCACAGCCCAACAGTAGAGGAATCTTGTTCTCTTGACAGTGCCGAATTAGAGCCTCCACCTCACTGGGAGGCGAGGATCCCTCGGCATCGCCAGGGAAATAAGCCGAGGCAATAAATACCTCTAGCCTTTCTCCGCTACTGTCCCTGAGTCGTCCCTGCCTGTCGGAAAACACCTTCCACGAATCAGTTTGTAGAGACGGGTTCTGAAAGTTCAGGCGCCTCAGATTGGTCGCCGGACTCTCGGGGTTGCCGGGAATCAGTACGGTCGCTCTGCGGCACCTTTGGAAACACTCCGTCCCCTTGACTTCCAAATTTAGACCTTCTTTAATCCTAAACGTTGGGGTTTTTCCACTATTCAGTCTCGCGATCAGATGTCCGCGGCTTCCAAAACGATGGCCACCGACCTGATGAAGATGTTGTTGAATCTGGGGGTGCGTCCCTCGCGAGGTAACGCGTCAATCCCTTTAGAGATTTCATCTCTCAACCTGTCCAAATTCTCGAGAGTTAGACAGTTATCAGGATAATCCGACGCAACGACAACTCTCACCAGGGCGTTGTTAGCCATCTGCGCGAAACTAAAGCCCTGTGTTACCAGAGCCTTCTGCCGTTTCAACTCCCTGTTTGGGGGAGCTTCTCCGGAGCCCTTCTTACTCTTGCTTATGGAATAAGCCTGATGATTTGCTCCAAGTGAAGTTTCTGCAGCCACTGCCCCCTGTGAGGAGCCTTGGCTGCTGTTTGCGAGACGCTTCGACAAGATTGTCTCCATCATCATCACTATTTCGCACCACCTATGGTGGGTTTCCCCCTAAGAAGCCTCCTACTTTTGGCGGTGGGTTAGATGAGGGTCCCGAAAAGGATCCCTCATCGTTTATATTTAGTTTTTTAGTTTTTTTTTGGGATTAATTTTTGTCCCACGAGAAGCTACGGAAATAAGAAACACCCCCCACGGAGCCCCGCTTGCAGAGGGCGGGTCTAAATACTATCAGATTCGACCTGGTGTCTCAAAGTCTCCGTTAAGACACCTCTTTTGAAACCCCCGCCTGTTCCCCTCTACTGAGGGGGGCAGGCCGGGGTGTTCAAGGATTTTTTAACCCTGGTGCTATTCAGCTCCTGACATGGTGATCACATCTTAACTTGGGATCATGAGAACTGGCGCTCTCGATATTCCAGGGGGCTTTGCCCTGACGTCCTTGAAAGATCGCTCCTTAGTTTAAGTCTCACCGACCAGAGTCCGTCAGTTTCCCAGAGTAGCCACACCTCGCGATGCAGCCCCTCAGTTTCACCTATTCCAGATCTGTGGTCTCTTTTTCACCTGTGGTATATAGTAAAATTATCCATCTTCGAAAAAAATGAATAGTTCAACTTTCAACGAAGGAGTTGAATTTTCAAGCCAAAAAGATGAATTTTCACCAAAAATTTAATAATTGATATTTCAACCATAAAATATTTTAATTATTTAACCAAAAAAGACGAATTATCCACAAAAAATGTAATATTACATATTTCAACCAAAAAAGATTTTAATTTTTAAAGAAAAAGAGTTAAATATAACTAACAAAGACGAACTTTTAGTAACAAATTAAATGAATCCTTCACTAAAACAGATTAAAATTCAACCAAGCAGTAACAAATTGAACAAAAAATCGATTTTATACCAAAAAAGGTGAATTTTCAAGAAAATACATACATTTTCAAAGCAAAATTTTAATTTTCTCCCAAAAAGGGTATTTTTTATAAAATGCATGAATTGTCAACCAAATAGTTGAATTTTCAAATAGAAAAAAAAATTTCAAGAAAAATGGAACAGTTACATTTTCAGATAAAAAATTAATTTTATTATTATTATGATAGCATTAAGCCATTTCCCGTTTAACGAAGGCGTGACTCACTCGGGGATGATGGGAGTATTGTGGGGGTGGGGTATAGATTTTTATATTCATCTAGAATTTCGGTGTTATTTATTTAAATAACACGTTAGTTCCGCAACACTGCTCCGACACAGGTTGCTGATGAATCTCTCTAGCGATAACCCCAAGTGAAGAGCCTCACAAATTCTTCATGTGAGGCTCCCCACTCGGGCCCATTAGTATCCAAGGTCTTTGTTTCAAGCGTCATTCACTCCACTGGCAATTTTTTTATAAACTATTTGTCTTTTCTGTCCTGGCAAACCTCTCTAGCTTCCTTCACGTCCATGCATTTTTTCATGCAAGCTCTCGTGTTTCTATGGCTTCTTATGTCTCTTCGAATTAGGGTCTCATTCACACATTCTAACCATTCTTTCCGCGGTCTGCCTCTGGGCACACTGCCATCTACTTTACCTTTATACACTTGTTTGGTCAGTCGTTTATCTTTCATTTTTTCAACATGCCCAAACCATAGTAGCCGATTTCTTTCACATATCGCTTAGGATTTTTAAATTTTCAACAAAATTGTTACCTTTTGTACCGAAAAAATGAATTTTCAACATATTATTCCAACGTTCGACCAGTTCAATTTTCTACTAAATTGTTGAATTTTCGAGCAAAAAATACGAATTTTCTACAAAATAGTTTAAATGTAAACCCAGAAATGTGCATTTCTATAACAAGAGATAAATTTTCAACCCAGAAAGACGAATGTTCAACAAAATAGTTGAATTTTTAACAACAACAAAATTTTTAGTCATGAAAGAAAAATAATTTCAATCAAATTGTTGAATTTTCAAGCCAAATAGAGGAATTTTCAACAAAGCAGTAGTATACTAACCTAAAAAGTATGACTGGGGAAAGACTGCTAAGCCTGCGATAAATAAATAGTAATATTCATAATTTAACGGCCATAACGGCCAATAACGGCCATACCACGCTGGAAACACCAGTTCCCGTTAGATCACTGAAGTTAAGCAGTGTTGGGCGCGGTTAGTACTTGGATGGGTGACCGTCTGATACAACTGCGTTGCTGTTGGCGGCCGTGGGTGTGGTGAGCCCACACTTTTAGTTATTTACTACAAGAAACTATCCACCTAGAAACACTACCCGAATCGGGTAGTGTCACGCTTACCCCTAGAGGCTCGCCGAAAGGGAAATAGCTTAATGGTATACAATAGAGTTATTCTTTTGAATTAAAGAAAAGATTTTTTAATTTATAAATTAAAGAAAACTTTAGTATCACTTCTGGGAAAACGACAAAATATTACATACTATGTATGAATGTAGTAGACCGTAAGACAGTTACATAATAAACTGTTTTTTGGAAATTAATATTTTGACCTTTTTATTCCAAAAACCGTATATTATTATATAAATATAATCTAATATATAAAAATCTGCCCGCTTCGCGGGCACATTCTCATGGCGCGCTTCGCGCGCGGCTCGCTTCGCCTAGGGCGCGCGACTGTTGGATCTCGCGCTCGGGCGTATTTGCATCGCGTTTTACGCTAGGCTCCTCTAGATTTTTGAACTTCGTGTTCGACTTCGATGAAAAGAAAAAGTTTGTTTGCAAATATTATAAAATTATCAAAACCTCTACATATTAAGTGATTGTTAAATTTATTTTTATTTTAGACTGAAAAGGAACTTTATTTACTCAAGGTTCTATCGACCTTAAGGAACACATTCTCATCCAGACACTCGCGCTTCGCGCTCGATATTTGATTTGAAAATCATTTGAACCGTATGATAGAAACAAAAAAGTTTGAGCGCACTTACGGCGTGCGATTTGGTAAATACACTGAGCGCGCACTTTGTGCTTCGT
>CAKNYM010039099.1:0-11337 GCA_932195095.1 Andricus curvator
ATTGCCAGGCAGTCACGCATTGATGAAATATCGCAGGCGTGTGTTATGGACAAATGCAGGCTGTGATTAGCCCAATGAACGTAGAGAGCATCTGGAAATGATTTTCTCACAACAGCTGCACAGCCCTTGAATTCTCCACTCATACTTGCAGCACCATCATAACCTTTCAAAATACAGTGTTACATGTTTTAATTTTTTCCGGTATCTTAGAATATTAATGTAGTGAAGCCCTTTTCCGGTTTTTTGATGTTTTTATTTCAATATTGCGGACATGTTTCGACTCAGATCCATGTCATTTTCAAGGCGTAGTTCTTATTATTAGTTAACGGAAGTTGAAAAAGTTTCTCGGAAGATTGTACGTAGTTGTCATTTTGAAATAGTTTGAATTAGTTGAAATTTTAAAATTGGATCGTCATAACCTTAAAATTTGATAAAATATTTGTCCCTAGGATTTATCTCCTACGAGACAAATATTTTATCAAATTTTAAGGTTATGGTAATCCAATTTCAAAATGACAACTATGTACAATCTTCCGAGAAACTTTTTTAATTTCCGTTAACTAATAATAAGAACTACGCCTTGAAAAGGAAACATGTCGGCAATATTGAAATAAAAACATCGAGAAACCGGAAAAGGCCTTCACTACATTAATATACAGTGTTATATTTTACAAATTTCCAAGTGATTCACGTAATAGGTTTAAAAATATACCTTGTCCTTTCATGAAAAGCACGTTTACTTCAAGTTCCTTCAAAGTTGTCAGCAACGTCTGTGCAAGGCCTGCTCCAGTAACATCTGCTACAGGGACGAAACGCAGGAAATCTTCTCGGATCCTGTGTTCTTTAGGTACTTTATCAATTGCTTCAACGTGTCGAACACCGATTGAAAATTGTTCAATCCCACTTACGTCTGTAGTTTCATCGGCAGTTACCGAAAAACACCTTGAGTCATTGACTCGTTTCACTATATCTTCAGTGATTACTTCCCCTGCAGCCTCGATGATTTCGTTCTGAATGCGATCACTCAAATATGTTGCGTTGGCGCCGGCTGTTTTCAAATGTTGTTGCAAAACGAGGTCTCCACTTTGTGCAGCGAAACGAAGAATTGCTCTGAAATTCCCATCGTTCTCCAATGGCATGTCCATCGATAATGGACCCTCATCCCAATGTCTTCAAAGTGCGAGTCCTTGTCTGCCGCATAGTAAGACGGTGCGAATTATACGAACCAGCTTCTGTCGGTTTTCAAGTTGCAGTTGTTTCCGTCCCTTGTCGATTGCGCTTTGAATGTCCGTTTTTTGATTTTCGCGGATCATTTTGAAGTTTTGTGCGTCTTCAAAAGCATTTTTGTGATACTTTTTCAATTGATGGTCCCTAAATTTTTCCAATGCTTTTTTCCAATCTCGAAAAGAACTGTGAACCAAAAGGTCAAGGTTTTCATGGTTTCCTTTTCCAACGTTCTTTTGTGCAAAGGAAATGCAAATGCGGCAGTAAGCTCCATCTTCAACAGCTGAATATGCCAACCAGGGGAATGTTCGTCACCAAGACAGTTGAACTTTCAGATTCCTTTTTCCCGAGGCTGGAAATTTAAAAGAAGCATCATTTTTTAAAAGAAGCATAGGCAACGGCCATACCACGCTGGAGACACCAGTTCCCGTTAGATCACTGAAGTTAAGCAGTGTTGGGCGCGGTTAGTACTTGGATGGGTGACCGTCTGATACTACTGCGTTGCTGTTGGCGGCCGTGGGTGTGGTGAGCCCACACTTGTAGTTATTTACTACAAGAAACTATCCACCTAGAAACACTACCCGAATCGGGTAGTGTCACGCTTACCCCTTGAAGCTCGCCGAAAGGGAAATGGCTTAATGGTATATCTGGTGCCCATACATGCACGAGGAGCTGGTACTTTTCATTGTCATTTAGGTTTCTTCTACAGAAATTCTCAACAGCATTAGGTAAAAAAACCCTGTAAATTAAGAACGTCAAAAAATATAGAACATTTGTTATTTTTTATTTTATAATTTTGTTTTTATTATTAATTAGGGTAAACAGGGGTATCACTAACAGATTAAGAAAAAGGAGAATATTAATTTATATATTAATTTATATGTCGTTTACTGAGAGATAGTTGTGTCGTTCACAGGTTTTGAAGTTACGATAAGAAAACTTAAAATATATTAAATCTACTCAAATTTGAAAATAACACCTATTTAATTATATAACAAAACACAATCATCTAACCTCTGAAAGTACTGCAAAATAACTTTATACAATACTCAACTTTATACAATAATACAAACTCATGGAAACTTTATTCAATGAAAAGATGCAAAATTGCAATAACACTTACTTTAGCATCAATAAAATCTTCATTCCTTGGTTTTTTCACTGGTGGACATTCCTCGGTCAAGTGTCCAGGAAATTCAGTACTTTGAATTTCTGTTGCCGAAGTAGTAGGTGCATTTTTCCGTTTGAAAAATGAAGTGATTTTTGTAGGAACCATTTCCGTTGAACGGAAATGGAAAGGAAATGGCAAATTTTATACAAACCGCACTTCACTAAAAAATACTCAGCACTACTCAACAGTTAATATATTGAGTTACAAATATGCACAAACATGAATCTATCATTTTTAAGGTTAAAATAATAATGTTTTAGTCAATGGCGCTTTCGCAATGAATCTGCCAGAACTATAAACATGGCCGCTTATGGTTAAAATCATGATCCAACCCACGCAAGGTCTAGCCATGCGCAAGTAAAAAAAACTGCAGCCAATCAGCAGCGATACCTGCTACATCGCCATATTGAACAAATGCATAGCTGCCCTCTGGCGGTATTTTCAAATGCATAATCGACAAAAAAATTATTCATTGACGTCAATTAAAAAGTTTACCCTTCATCGAGCCACACTTAACTCTAGCTCAATAAAGGAAAATGATTAAACTCAACTTTTGAATTTTCTCAGAAACGGGGGGGGGGGGGGGGTTGAACCCCCAAAACCCCTCCCTGCGTCCGCCACTGTCCTCAGTCCTCTTGCCAACAACTTCATAAAGATTTCAAAAGATATAAATTGTGAATGAAACTTTTTCTTAAAGAAACAATTGTTGATTATAATATTTTTTTCACTAGCTGTGAATTCGATCTCGAGTGTTTCCAATATTATAATCAACAATTGTTTCTTTAAGAAAAAGTTGCATTCACAATTTATATCTTTTGAAATCTTTATGAAGTTGTTGGCAAGAGGACTGAGGACTTTGAAATGTTTCATTTTTAGGTTATGTCAACTACTGAAAACAACAACCTGATGTTTTTAGTAAAGATAATACAAAAATTACAACACATATTTAAATATTTATATGTTAGTGCAATAGTTTGTACTTACATCTGAATGAATGTCCCTGCTTTGCACTCTTATTCTGTATTATGTGGTGCGAGGTACAACTTCGTCATCGTCGTTCAAGAATGTTTTTCTTCGTCTTTTGTTTTCACTTTCACTCATTGTAACATAAAAATACTTTATTCCACTTAAGGAACCGTTGAAAATTGTAGTGCGATTCGAATAAATATTTTTCGAGTGTTATATTTTATCGGAAAAATAATCACTTAAAGTACATAACAAAATCGACGCTTAGATTTTTGAACCGACTCGATATTTAGATTACCAATGATGCGACGCACAGGGCAGGGTAGATTCTGTAGGCCATTGCTCTGATTGGTTGAAATGAGGCCCGCCATGTTTTACTATGCTCCACGAACCTGGATCTGGCTGCGATCGTGGTCGAACACGGGCACACACGTGCAGTCGCAACGCTCTGAAAAGCTGTAGAGCAAAGGAATCGATCCATTCGTAGTTTCTTGACAGTCGGTGTAATTAATGAATCTTTACGTGCGGTGTTCTCGATTTTATTTTTTCTATATAGATAAAAATACATCCCAATCATGGTTGTATATTCGCCCAGATAACAATCGTGCGACGCACGCTTCAAGTACGCGTGCGAGTCGCACGATGCGACCCATATCGCAGGCAAATGGCAAGCACATTCCGCGATAGAGTGACGGATAAATGCGTGCGTGCACAATGAGGCTCATTCAGCCATCACTCATATTTCGTCGTAGTCCTTGCTGAATAAATATAAACAATATGTTAATAATATTTTTTATTCATCAAATTCGGTTCAGTTGAATCAAATTAATATCGTATTTCAAATGATTTATGTATTTATCTTATTTCAAATGATATTTGTACCTGTATTGTGCATGCGCAATTGTCAAACTTCACGATTCACCGAACATCGTTGCCGTCAGTGAGGTTATGTGAGCGTCATGTTGTAGTGTACACTAGTGCTTTTCCAGTAGTTAATTGTTATAAAATTTAAACGAACCCGATCATTGCGATATTATTCTTCGTATATTTGAGCCTTAATTAATGTTTGCGTGCCACGAATTGTGTTTCAGAAACTGGTAAGTAAAGAAAAATATAAATATATATTTTCGTTTAAATGGCAGAAAATTAAAAGTTAGGTCAAATAAAATCTCACTTTTTCCACGTGTATATATGAAAAAACATAAAAAAGCATAAAATCATTTGCAGTTTTAGCATGCCCTTTTAGAAAGAAAGGATAGACACGATTGGGATCGTTTAAAAACCATCTTTGCAGAAGGGATGCACTTCATCGACTCGCACGACGTGCGACGCATATGTCACGCATATGCGGACACAACTGTTTGGTGAACTGCGTGACACGCGTGAGGATTTATTCGCACTCATGCCTGCACCGTGCGTGGCACCGTGTGCGCATATTGTTATCTGGGCGATTTTGCGTAGATAAAGAATTTGACTACGTTGAACAGAACTTTGTTCTTCAATTGATAAATATTCACGGTTGTGCTTCTTTAATTATACCTCAGACAATACAAATTAAGTCAAAGTAAATTTTTAGCGGTTTATAATATTTCAAAATGCGGCCGCAAATGCGACCGCAAATGCTGTTTCATATAGGCGGCCGCAAATGCGGCCGCAAATTTTCAGTAGGGAAGTGCTTTTGACATGTTCGCCCCTTCATTAAGAGCAGTTTTTACTGTTACGGTTACAAGAATCACTTTACATTTCTTGATTAGTAAATATTACATTTTTTTTCTGCGTGTAGTACACGTTATAATAAAACGTGTCTCTGTACCCAGATAACGATTGTGCGACGCAGATCACCCGCAGATTGTGATTGTCAGGTTCTGCGTGCAATTTCGCACTCATCTCGCTGTCGAGCACACATCTGCGAGCGCTATGAGTCGCATTTGGCCAACACACTCTACATCACACAATACCGTGAGAATGTGACGCAGAGTCTGCAGTCACTATGAGGGCAGAATTCTTTCTAATAACATATAATTTTCCTATAGTTATTACTTATAAAATTAAATTTTATTAGAAAGTTATATAAACCATTTTCAAAACAATATGGAAATTTTTTTTTAATTTTGTGGATTTTTGGAAATTTTGGAAATATGTATTAAAAAAATTTTGGGATTTTTTTGAAACTTTTGAAATGTTGAAAAATTGAAAACTTTAAGTTTCGTTCATTTTCCGGAAATGTACAAAAATATAAAGTATCCAAAAATTTACTTTATTTCGAAAAATTTTCAAAATTTTCAAAATTACGATTTCTATCTTTATTTTTTTTCTAGCAAAATTAATTTTTAAAATATAACCAAATTTTTGTTATTTTTTAAGTGATATCACGCATTTTCTTTGTCGGTAACGGTATTTATACGCAACGTTTTTAAAAAAATTATTTATCTCCTCCATGTTTCCAGGCCATCATGAATGTATTAATTATTATAAAAATAGATTAATGAAGTTCGTCAAATCAACATCAGTATTACAAAAAATTAATTAGTCTACTCAAATGAAGATTTCTTTGAAAATGATAGTTTTTTAAAATTCGCGGGAACCATTTCTCGAGGAATGCGCGCGCATGCCGGCAAATGTCCAGTTTGCGAATGTCATCGAGCTCGCAAGTGAGTCGCGTTGTTTTCGCACTTATTTGCATCATTTTGTGCTGCGTGGTTAGATAACACGGATTAAAATTCAAGGTAACTATTTTCCTTTGTTACATACAGGTCGCATGGCGTGAAAATCCAACGCAGCATACAAACGCGTGAAATCGTCCAATTTCTTAATAATTATAAAATCGGGTTATGTTTTGTGCCGTGATCTTTTTTCCAACTTCCATTACATGGAAAGATTTCACTATGTTCAAAAAACCTTGGAATTGCGGTTTTTTCCCTTGAAATCGTAATTCAAGACGTATAGTTCGCCGGTACATGTGCACTCATGCGTGCACATGTACCGGCGAACCAACATGATATTCATGATATTCCTTTTTGTTCTCATTTTAACCCGTAGAGTCCACACTCCATCTACTGCGCATACATAAAGTCCACACTAGTGCGAATTGGAATTTCGCATTTTTTGTATATAAAAATATTTTTTATATATTTAAATAAAATGTTTATGAAATATATTACTTGCTTTTTATTTTACATTTATATAAGTTGCATGTACTTTAATATTTTACATTTGTCGCAGATATGCGTCGGATCTGCTAGCGATATGCGTAGCAGATTATGCGTCAGATTCTGCTAGACATATGCCAGGCAATTGATGACGCATATGTCTCATCAGGTGAGAGCACAATCTGCGCATCGATCCGCAGATCTGCGTGCACATACGCCATCAGTGTGCTAACAGAATGTTATCTGGGTATTTTCCTTTATCAGACACAAAAATTTCCTTATCCTACTTATTATATTCAAAGTTAATAGAGTTTTTGCAAAAAGGTTTGCTGATGCTTATCGACTTCCGCAATTGATCATATATGTAAAAAACTGTGGGTTTCGCGAAGAGAGTATATTTTTTCTAAACCGGTAAAAATCACGAATATTTACAGGGAGAAAGTCGGGAAATGAAAATTTAAAGAATAGTGGGCACCTTATAGGCTATATGCTCTGATATATACACACTGTGTATCTGTGTGTGCGTAAAATATATAACCACGTTTTAATCAAATCATAAAAGTCGTATCAACTTTCTTGACTATACCTCTTTGCACTCATGGAGTATGGGGGGCGCTGGGCCACCTACATTTTTAGGTCTACACCACTGGATGGGTCTTCCCACATTTAGGCGCAACATATTATATCCAATTATATTGCAGCCCGGCCTTCATTTATTGTTGTGAGAGTAAAGTGCGATTTTTAAACGATAATTTTACAACTGCTACCACAATAGTGATGAATGATAAGTGTCATACCTAAACAGCTGACAGACGACGAGGCGTACGACCAGGTGACTACTGGTACTGAGAAAGCAGTGAACCTCACTGATTAAACCAGTGCCAGAACTCCACTGAATGAACCAGTGAATTCTCACTGATTGCCAGTGACACACTTTTGGCTGTTCCAATCAGTGAGATTTCACCGGAAATCAGGGAAATTTCACTGGTTCATTTTAAGAGAGTCGGGCGCATTCGGCCATGGATAATAAAACGAAATTTTGAATCAATTCATGAATGAATAAATTGTGAAATGTCAGTGAAAAGGGCATTCAAAGAACGGTAATAATTCGAGTACACCAGAGACTCGCTATTTGAACGCGCGATCGAACGCGTTATATGAATTCCTAGAATTGCTAGTCCCCACAGTTTCTCAGGGGGCATCGCGATAGACGGTTGCGACTCCGCCTCTAAAGGGACGCATGCACGATACTACTCAGTCAAGTAGATTGCGCAATATTATGGAAACGGTTCAGGCGGCCCTGACTGTTTACATTTCGCTGTACGCGTTATATGAAAGAAGCCCCCCAAAGTTTCCATTTACTAAACAATAAAATCCGTATTTTTCTGTTGTTTCGAAATTCCAATATTAACACATGCCACGGAGCACTTGAAAATTCCATATATTGACCATGGGAAAATTCTGGATTTTCGAAAAATTGGTCTGATACTTCAGGGTTTGATCGAAAGTTGCCCAATTTGTAAGAGATTGAAGAGGAACGTCTACGAAATAAAACCATACCAATAACTTTCATTTTTAACCGATCATTAACCACCCCCTGCAATGCTCCAAATATAAACCAAAAATAAGAAAACTACATTTTTATGTATTATTGCTAATTTTCAGCATTTTCTGCAGTCTTTTTCAACACAAATAATTACTAATTGGACAGTTTGAAAATCCCCCATGACTTTGTAAACGACTTTTAATTGTTTAAATAAATGTAGCTTACTTAAACAATTATTTGGAGAAAAAGTGAAAAAATAATCGTATTTTCTAAATGAAATGTAATAGTTGGTCATTGTTTGGAATAGAAAAATTTTTTCAAAGCATTATGTAATTATTAAGTCCACTTTTTTCTAAGATTGGTATGCTATGCTACTTATTGTCAAATACTCACATAACTTTGATACTTTTCTTCTAATTTTTAACAAATTTCTATTTGTTTAAACAATATTTATTTGCTGAAGCAGTTTCTTTTCAAAATCTTTTAACAAATAATTTAAAATAGAAAACATACAATTTTTTTTTGACTGTGTAGTGTATAAAAAGAATATAATAACCATTTTTATATTATATTTTATATTTATATTCATAATAACCAATTATTTTTCCCAAAAATATTTTTAAAAATTGTATCTTCTATTCCATTTTAAATTTATTCTATTTTCGCCCGTAACAATGTTAGTCAAAGAAAATGTCAAAACTTGAATCATAATTTTTACTATTGAATGTACTTTTTACATTCTCATCAGAGAAGGTTTGATTTGTTTAAAATTTATTTTAAAAAGTTTTGATTTGTGTAAAATTTGACCCCCTCCGTTTTTGTCAAATGTTCACGTTTTGAGATATTTTGAACCCAAAAAACAGGTTTTCGCGAATGTGTCTGTCTGACTGTATTTATGTGTGTTTATGGGTGTGTATGTATGTAGATTTTTATATTGTTAGCACGATAACTTTCGAAAGAATTGACAGATTGGATTGGGCTTTGGTATACGCTTCAAGTGTCCTAAAATGAAGGTCAAGTTCGGTAGCCAGCCATTTTGGATAAAAATTCAAAAAGTGAGCGCTTTTTCAAAATTTTGGAGACCACTTTTTTCAAATTTAAAAATGCTATGTACGGATATCCGTAGTACTCAAAAAGGCAAACAATTTATCCCAATTACTTTTTTTGATGAAACCAAAATGACTGGAGTAATAGCATTTACAAAATTCCAAAAAACAAACTAAAATGAACATTTTAAGCCAAACAACGCACGATATGAAAAAAAGTAAAAAAAAAAAGAAAAAAATTTCTTTTGAACACCCTGCAATATTGTTATGAAACTTTTTTTAATTTTCTTGAAAAACCAGGAAAAAAATTAATTGACAAAAGTTGTTCACTCAGAAAAGAGCTACACATTTTTTATTAATCATTTTTTGATGAGATGCGTAATTTCTGTTTCAATCGTGAAAAATAACATTAATAATAAAAAAAATTGTGGAAAAACGACGCAACCCAAGCGCGAATTCCAATACGGCCCAACATTGGCCCAAGACTGGCAAAAATGTTGCCGGAATTCGGCTGCTAGTATTGGGCCATAGCTGGATGTGTAACTACGGTATGTAATCGGCGGCCGAAACAGGCCCAATACTAGTTGGAAGCACATGCCTAACATTGGACGCCATTATTGGCCCAATGCTAGGTGACAGTTCTGCTCAGCAGTGGATGCCAAGGTCGGTTCGAATCTGGCATATCCATTAGCCTATAATTGCCCGATACTGGATTGGTAACTACCCAAGTGCGAAGATAGATACGGCCCAGCACTGGCCCAGTATCGGCAAAAATATTTCCGAAGATCGGCTGCCAATATCGTACCGTTGTTGGAATGATAACTCCGATATGCACTTGGCGGCCAATTCTGGCCCAGACTCTGGCCGCCATCACCGGAGTTAATTTAAAAAATAATAAAAAATCATTGAATTGTTTTTAGGACACATCTATATACGACTGCATATCGTCCGAATATTTTTTATAATTTCAAAAATTGAAATTTCAATCAAACATTTTGTTTAATTTTAGCACCCAATACTGCTATACTATAACGATATGACACAAAAGGTATTCAAAAAATAAATATTAATTGATTGCGAGTATTTTCACTTTGAATATTAATGGGTCCTGGTGTAGAGTGAATACATATATGACATTTTTAAATATTATATTACAAATAAAATTTCTAACGCTATGTGATATCGAACCTACATCTATACCTAAATCTATCGCCTAGCAGTCGGGAGTCTTAAGGCGCTTCGTCAGGCTTGATTTTTAGCCCATGTATTTCAAATGACATGTTTCCTCCTACAAGGATGAATTGTTCGATGTGATATTTTAACCACATAATCTCAATGGCATAATATATAAAAAGACAGTCTTCGTTTTTTGAAAAATGGTCTTGTTTTTTTTTTATAATTAATCGAAAATTTGCTTCATTTCTGCGCCTGGAAAGGAGCAATCCGCCACCGGGGAAGTGCCCACGGTGAACCGAAAACAGGCGCTCCGAATTTCCAAGGGTCATCAGGATATTATAGCGTGAAGTTTTTCGACGATACTTGAACCCAGGGGGTCGGTCGTAACTCATCCGACCTTCCTATTTTTAGAGCGTTACACGATTCGAGCCGTTTGAACGAAATTGATAATTATTAAAATTTTAAGAAATTTAATTTTAATATGCTGCATTACGTTCATTACATAATGACGAGACAATTAAAAAAAGATAGAAAAAAATCGGTTAATCTGTTCAAATTCTGTTGGGAGTTTTGGTAATTTTGCATTTTATTTCAGATTACCTTCAATATTGAGAATATTGACCGCTTTTTCTAATCCTTTTTTTCCATTTTTTTTTCCAATTATATTATTTTCAAATTTTATCAGCTAATGAAAATTTCATCGATCCGTGTTTTGCGCAATTTTAGAGATTGTAACAGTAATCATTGTCAGCGGGTGATTTACTTTGGTCTTTATCGAAAGACAAAAGCACATTCGAGGAGATCAGATAATTGCACATCGGAGTAATTAATTAATTACTCAATTGATGAGTAATCAATTCATTATTGCTTCCTCATAGATTGGGGCTTATAATGACCTAAATTTTCGAATATACTTTTTTGACTTTTTTGTGTGTAACTTTTTTCTCTTCACCATATGAAACGCTCAGAGCAAAAGCGAACGAAAAAAAAAATGTACGTAGAAGCGAAGTACAAACGCGCGAGAGCAAAAACGACCTAAAAATTGGCGAGAGGAAAAGC
>CAKNYM010039104.1:5231-17051 GCA_932195095.1 Andricus curvator
ATAAATAAAATTAAAATGACAAATCCTATCAAAAAAGGGTCAAAATAAATTTTTTTAGGACTTTTCAAAAGTTATAATTCCTTTTTGAGATTTTTCCCTGTATTTTGAATCGTTTGGCTCGAAATTTGGATTTTCTATTTTTCCATAGTATTTTCGATAAATAAAACTAAGATGGCAAGTTAAATAAGAATTTTGTGCTTGGTCTTACTATTTCGTCTATTTTCTTGTTTGACATGATCAATGTTATTTGCCTGATTCGTCGAATCGGATTATTATATTTTTTTAATGACGTTTGGCTAGGTTTTTTCACAAGTTTTTTCACAAGATTTTTCACAAGACCCAGCTGGTAACCCTAAAAATACACTAAATTCTTAAAAATCCCTTCAAATTATTGAAATCTATTAAAATTTTCTAGGAATCTTTAAAAATACCCAGAAATATTTCAAAAGAATTCAAGACAATTCAGAAATAGGTATAGACCTGAATTGAATAGTGATTAACCCATGAGTTAATTTATTGAAAGAAAATTGATTAATGTGATCTTTTCATTTAAAAAAGTGACTAAAAATTGATTTGAGGAAAAAAGTGACTAATGGTGACTGTGTGGCAGCCCTGATTATTTTTTACAGTTACTTCTTACAGAAATTCCCTGATTTTTGCTATTACTTCAAAATGCCTGACCCTTGGAAGCTTTGATCTTATGACACATTTTTTTAAAGTTCCATTATGGGTTGCAAGTAGGGTAGCGTAGGGACCAAATCTTGAAAATAGGGTACTTGAGATATAGGGACCTACACTGAATATGTGGTATAATAGGGGATATAGGGACCCGTCTGTGCGGCCTACCTATACTATAATCAAAGATATTGCTATAATCAGTTGATTCCCATGCCGAAATTTTTGTACGTAGGGAAAATTGTATGTTATGTGTATTTCAATTTATTTCCGAGGGGACTGGGGACCCCAAAATTTATTTGCAGTCCTGAGCCCCGGGACCCGGAGTGTACTTTCCGGCACTACTAAGAAACGAAATCTCTCTCTCTCACCACTTGTCTCTTTTCAACTGGACGAGTTATTTTTGGCAAGAGTCACACACGAAGATCGACGAAGATCATCGAAGCAATTAATTCGTGGAAGCACGAGTGACAACCGAGCGCTGCCGATTGTTGTCGCCTCGAAAGCCGGTTCTAAGTTCTAACACGCGAATCGCGATTTTCGGAGTACGAAGTGTTTACAATCAGTGCAGTGTAGGAAAGAATACGAGAATTTCAAAGATTTCAACAAGAGGTTCAAGGATTTCAAAGCATTTCAAAGATTTTAAACGATTTACGAATTTTTGAGAAGATTTAATAAAGATTTCAAATATTCGAGTGATTTGAAATGATTATAAAAGATTCCCGAAAGATTTCACAAATATTTCAAAGAATTCATAAGGATTTCAATAGATTTCAAGAATTTCAAAGATTTCAAGACAGGTACAGTACACCAGTTTGAAATATTTCAAAACGTTTAAAAGATTTTTAATGATTTAAAAACGTTTCAGCAAGTTTGAGAAGATATGAAAAGATTTTAATGATTTCAGCGTGAAAACTAGTTTCACTCTTAAACTGTTGACTTCATGAAACAAATATTTTGCTCGTAAAAAATGTGTAATTCATTGAGTCATATATTTTGTTAAAAATGGAATATTTTTACTTGAAATGTTAGGAATTGAAAGCGTTTCAAATTAAATCATACAAAAAGGTCTTTTGTCCGAAACTGGAACATTTCAGACCCTGATAATTAGAATAGTTTATAACCTTTATTGAAATTCCGAATAATAAAATTCCCGACAGAAAACTGCCGAATTATTAAATACCCGAACTAGAAAATTCCCGAATATAAACAATTAAAACATTTCTTCATAAAAAAAAATTATTTGTAATATACATTTGATTGTAAAAATTCAATTAATTTTATAAATGAATAAAAATTTTAATTGGTCAAATTCGGGAATTTTCTAGTTCGGATATTTTATAATTCAGCAATTTTTTGTCGGGAACTTTATTATTCGCGAATTTTCAAATTCAATAATATTATAAACTGTTCGGGAATTTAATTATTCGGAAATTTTATAATTAAAAAATTTTATTTTTCGGAAATTTTACAGTGTCGGGAATTTTATTTTTTGGCATTTTTCAGTCGTCCCTACAAAATTTTCTTATTTTCAATTTTAGACCGCCCAAATTGAATAAATTTCAAATGTAAATCATCAAAATTATATACATTTTTATTGTAACTTGTCAAAATTAACAACTCTTTAATGTCTAAGATTTAGAATGACAAATTCTTCAATTTCGCGATTTGTAATTTTTAATGCTTCAATTTTGAAGATTTACAATTGAAAACTCTTGAATTTTAGAGATGTGTAAATAAAAATTCTTAAATTTTGATAATTTTGCAAGTCAAAACTCAAGTTTTCAATTATAAATCTTCTAAATTCAAGAAATTCCGAATGAAATGTACATCATCAAAATTACAGAATTGTTCATTTTAAAACTTAAAACTTGTATAACTTTAAATGGTAAATTTTTTAATTTACAAAACTGTTCAATAGACTAGTGCAATTTTGAAGATTTGCAATGAAAAATTCTTTCATTTGAACGATTTGTAATTTGAAATTCTTTAAATTCAAATTTTTGCAATTGAAGACTCTTTAATATTGAATGTGTATAATAGAAAATTGAGAAATTTTGAATGCGTTTTGTTTGGAGTGGTTTATTTTTGAAGATTTACATTTGAAATATATTCAGTTCGGCAGTTACAATTTAAAATTCTCGCGTTTTGAATATATAGAATTGCAAACTATTAAATTTTCAAGATTTATATTTTAAAGGTATGAAATTTGGAACATTTTTTTTTAATTTTAAATTTGAAAAATTTACAATTAAAAATTTTTCAATTTCAATTATTTGCAGTTTACAATTCTTCAGTTTTAAAGATGGATGAATGAAAATTCTCAAGTTGTGATGATTTTGATTTAAATTTTCAAAATAAAAAAATTTTCAATTCAAAGTTCTAGAATTTTGAAGAGTTATAATTTAAAATTTTTGAATTTTTAAGGTAATTATTTTTATATATAATCTTCAAAATGAATTTGAAATTGTAAGTCTATATCTATAGAATTGAATAAATTTCAACTGTGAACCTAAAAAATTGAGCTATAAAAAAAACATGCAAAATTGCATCATTTCCCATTATACACATGTAATATTGAAAAATCTTAAATTGAAAATATTCATAATTATTGAATATACATATGAAGATACATAAATTGTTTAGTGCGACGCGCGAGGGCTCAGAGCATGTTGTGCGTCAGTCTATTTAAAAAAAGTTATTTTTCTCTTGAAACACTCATTTAATTGCAGGAAATTTTTATATTAGTATTAGTTTGATATGAAGAATGTGATGCAGCGGCATATATATTTTATTTCAGACAAATATAATAACAAAAAAGAAAGAGATTGTTTAAGAAATGATTCTCTCTATATTGTTTATTTATTATATGTTCATAACTAAAAAGACAAAGTAAAGTTACAAATTTTTAAAATAAACCGCAACTTTCTAATTATCTAAGAGAAGACAGTTATAATCAATAATAAACTGTTAAAAAAATTATGTTTATTAACTTGCATTAGTTATTATCTCATAAAGTAAAAAGTTGACAAAAACTAATTATTAAGTCACTCGAAGCCAAAAGTGAATAAAAATTGGAATATTTCAGAAAAGACCGCAAATTTCTGGCATTATTGAAAGAAAATATTATTAAAAATAATAATAAATTGTTTAAACAATTATGTTTGTTAACTTGAATTAATTATTATCTGACTCCAATTGAAAATTCGATCAGAAATGAAAAATTTCAGAAAAAACTGTAACTTCCTATCATTATTCTGAGAGAATATAATGATAAATAATAATGAATTATTAAAGAAATTTCTGGTGAATTTAATTGATCATTGCCTTGCTCTAATTGAAAAGATTAAAATAAGTTGAACATTCCGAAAAACCGCGAATTTTCAAATCTATTCTAAGAGAAAATTGCTAAAAACAATAATAAATTGTTTAAAAAATTCATTTAAACTTATAGTTATTAGTATGAAGTAGGATTTTATGTATTATAAACAATTTGTATTTCAAAAAACCGCAAAAAAATTATATTTAGCGCCAGAAACTCGCGAAACACAATTTGTCACTTATGGGGTTTTTGGGACCCTATAAAACAGACTTATGGTGGTGATATTTAAAAATTGAGTTTTTGTTCGTATTCTATTGCTAACTGTGAAAAGAAATGTTGAGTTTCAACTCGATACACCTAATATTGACGATTCTGAATAAAACTTACAAAAACGTCTTTTTTCTTATGGGAAATATGTGTTAAACTTCATGGGGCTTGCGGAACCTCTAAATATAATTTTAAAAATACGAATTTTTTGGGGGGGAGGATTCGAAAAAGTTTGGGGGCGATATGCATGCAAATTCGAGAACAAATATTTCCAATGCATTCTGATGAGCACTTTAGTTTACAATGAGAGGCCTTCCTAATTTATGATCCGCTTACGAATTTCTACCTTTCAGGTAGTTGTTCTGGATTAGGACAAAGTTTGTACTTATATTTGAATTTTAGGTGTGCTAAAATCTTGTCTTATGGCGCTGGCCTTTGAGTTAACTTAATTTTAAACGTGAAAATCTACAGTTTACTGCCTTAATTTTCCCAGGTAACATGAAGAATAGACGCACCAGTTTATAATGGTGTGTATACTGCACAATAATCCCTCTTTCTCATTAGCATTTATGGCAAATAACAGAGCTGTCAGAACATAGACACAAGCTGTTGTAAATAGAATGAAGTTTTCCAGTGTATAATAGACGTGATTACGAAATTTCGGGGGTGGGGGGGGGGCTTGAGCCCCCTCAGCCCCCCCTGGCTACGCCACTGATGTGATGTATTAACCCTGTGCGGTCGAACATGGGTCGATTTCGTCCCAAGCGAAAATTCACTTTTGAAATTGCTGGCAAACCGAAACAAGGCAGGGTACGGCACCCCCTCATAAAAAAAACTTAGTACAGATACGGACCTACACGCGCAGTCGGGCCGCCCTCGGCTAGTCATGAACTTTTTAGCGGGACAAAAACGACCCAGTGCGGCGGCGCGGCGTGTGGGTAAAAGTTGCGGTTTGAAAGTTTTGTTCTTCTCGATTTATTTATTTCTTTTTCAATCGTTTAGTGTTAGTTTTCATTTAAAATCACTTGTATGTATAAAAATAATATTATTTTTGCAGTAAAAATGGTCGTCAATATTATTTTTCATAAAAACCCCCCATTTCCCTCTCCTTGAAATTGTGCATTTTCAAACGCTTCAATAATTATACTTTTTCTTAGCCGGAGCGAATTCAAAAGAATTCAGAAGAATTGAAAGAATTCAAAGGAATTGAAAGAATTCAAAAGAATTGAAAGAATTCAAAAGAATTCAAGGAATCCAGAAGAATTCAAAGAATTCAGAAGAGTTCTAGGAACTTAAAAGAATTCTAGAAACTTAAAAGAATTCGAAGAATTCAAAGAATCCAAAAGTATGCGAAGAATTCAAAGAATCCAAAAGTATTCCAAGAAATGACTTTTTAATTTTAGGTCGTTTATTGTAAAATAACATTTCTTTTTAGCATTTCATAGTATGAAATGGAATTTCTAATAATTAAAAGAAGGTAGAAAAAAAGAAAACTGGTGCTAATATCACGATTACTGGAATGTTTACCCAATTGGGGGCCGTGCACATAATACGTCACACGTTTTTCTTTTATTTATGTCATGCTACCCCTTTTGACTTCGAGGCCATTTTATTCTCGTCTTTATTTATACAAGGGAAAACGTGTGACTTATTATGTGCACGACCCCTTACTTAATTTTTTAATGCTAAGAATTCAAAAGAATTCATAAGAATTCAACAGAATTCATAATAATTCAAAAGAATTCAAAGAATTCAAAAGAACTCGAAGAATTCTAGGAATTAAAAAGAATTCGAAGAATTTACGGAGTTCAAGAAATTCAAAAGAATTCGAAGAATTCAAAGAATCGTGAAGGTCCCAATAATCGTGCAACTTGGTTAATGTATTGTCAAAAGATATGATAAAAATAACATTTAGAAGGCAAAAATAACATTTCTTTTTAGCACTTCATAGTATGAAATGGAATTTGAAATAATTAAAAGTAGGTAGAAGAAAAGAAAACTGGCACCAGTATTACTGGTGCTAATATCACGATTACTGGAATGTTTACCCAATTGGGGGCCGTGCACATAATACGTCACACGTTTTTCTTTGCTTATGTCGTGGTATCCCTTTTGGCTTCGAGGCCATTTTATTCTCGTCTTTATTTAAAGAAAGGAAAAACGGGTGACGTATTATGTGCACGACCCCTCCCTTAATTTTGTAATGCAAAGAATTCAAAGCATTCAAAATAATTTTAAGAATTCATAAGAATTCAAAAGAATTAAAAAGAACTCGAAGAATTCAAAAGGATTCAGAAGAATTCAAGGAATTCAAAAGAATTCAAGGAATTCAAAAGAATTCAAGGAATTCAAAAGAATTCAAGGAATTCAAAAGAATTCAAGGAATTCAAAAGAATTCAAGGAATTCAAAAGAATTCAAAGAATTCAAAGAATCGTGAAGGTCCCAATAATCGTGTAACTTGGTTAATGTATTTTTAAAAAATATGATGAAAGTAACATTTAGAAGAAAAAAATAACATTCCTTTTTAGCAATTTATAGTATGAAACGGCGATACCACGCTGAAAACACCAGTTCTCGTAAGATCACTGAAGTTAAGCATTGTTGGGCGCGGTTAGTACTTGGATGGGTGACCGTTCAGGAATACTGCGTGCTGTTGGCCCGTCGTGGGTGTGGTGGGCCCACATTGGTAGTAAATATCCACCTAGAAACACTACCCAAATCGGGTAGTGAGGCAATGAACTTTCGAGTTCGAACTGCTAATCAATGTATGTATGTATAGTAGGAAATGGCCTTTCAATTAATTCAATGTAGACAGAAAAGAAGAAAACTGGCGTCACCATTACTGGTCCTAAGATCACGATTACTGGGATGTTTACCGAATTATGGGCCGTGCACATAATACGTCACACGTTTTTCTTTTGTTTATGACGTGGTATCCCTTTTGGTTTCGAGGCCATTTTATTCTCGTCTTTATTTAAAGAAAGGAAAACCGGGTGACGCATTATGTGCACGACCCGTTACTTAATTTTTTAATGAAAAGAATTCAAAGCATACAAAAGAATTCTAAGAATTCAAAGGAATTCTAGGATTTCAAAAGAATTGAAAGGATTCAGAAGAATTCATAAGCAGTCAAAAGAATTCAAGGAATTCGAAAGAATTCAAGGAATTCAAAAGAATTCAAAACATTCAAAACAATTGTAAGAATTCATAAGAATTCGAAGAATTCATAAGAATTCGAAGAATTCAAAAGAACTCGAAGAATTCAAAAGAATTCAAAGGATTCAAAAGAATTCGAAGAATTCACAAGAATTCGAAGAATTCACAAGAACTCGAAGAAATCAAGAGAATTCTAGGAATTCAAAAGAATTGAAAGGATTGAAGAGAAATCGCAAGAATTCAAAGCATTCAGAAGAATTCTAAGGATTCATAAGAATTCAAAAGAATTCGGAGAATTCAAACGAACTCAAAGAATTAAAATGAATTAAAAGGATTCAAAGGAATTCATAAGAATTCAAGCAATTCAAAGAAGTCAAGCAATTCAAAGAATTCAAGCAATTCAAAGAATTCAAGCAATTCAAAGAATTCAAGCAATTCAAAGAATTCAAGAAATTCAAAGAATTCAGCAGAATTCGAGGAACTTAAAACAATTCGAAGAATTCAAAGAATCCAAAAATTCAAAGAAATTAATTTTTAAGTTTAGGTCGTTTATTGTAATCGTAAGTGAGGTAGTTGTCCGAGTAATCGTGGAGGTCCCAATAATCGTGTAACTTGGTTAATGTATAGTTAAAAAATATGATAATAGTAACATTTAGAAGAAAAAAATAACATTCCTTTTCAGCATTTTATAGTGTAAAATGGAATTTCAATTAATTAAAAGTAGACAGATAAGAAGAAAACTGGCATCACTATTACTGGTGCTAATATCACGATTACTGGAATGTTTACCTAGTTAGGGGGAATTCATAAGAATTCAACAGAATTTGAAGATTTCAAAGGAACTCGAAGGATTAAAAAGAATTCATAAGAATTCAAATGAATTCAAGGAATTCCAAAGAATTCAGAAGAATTCTAGGAACTTCAAAGAATAAAAAGGATTCAAGAGAATTCATAATAATTCAAAAGAAGTCAAGGAATTTATTTTTAGCATTTTATAGTATGAAATGGAATTTCAATTAATTCAAAGTAGACAGAAAAAAAATTGGAAAATTACTTAATTTTTTTAATGAAAAGAATTCAAAAGAATTCAAAGCATTCCAAAGAATTCATAAGAATTCAAAGAATTCAAAGCATTCCAAAGAATTCATAAGAATTCAAAGAATTCAAAAGTCTTCAAAGAATACAAAAGTATTTAAACAATTATAATTAATTTTCAATTTTAGGTCGTTAGTTTTAATCTTAAGTAATACTTAATTTTTGAATTCGATGAATTGAAAAAAAATTTTAATTCAAAGAGTTCAAAATAATTCAGAAGAATTTAAAGAATTCACAGCATTGATCAAAGAGTTCAGAAGAATTCAAAAGAATTTGAAGAATTTAAAGGATTTTAAAGAATTCAAAAGTATTGAAAGAATTCATTAGAGTTCAAAAGTCTTCGAAGAATCCAAAAATATTCAAAAAATTTTAATTAATTTTTAATTTTAGTTCGTTAGTTTTAATCTTGAGTAGAACTTAATTTTTGAATTCGAAGGATTGAAAAAAAATTCAAAAGAATTCAAAGAGTTCAAAAGAATTCAGAAGAATTCAAAAGAACTTAAAGAATTCATCAAAGAGTTCAATAGAATTCAAAAGAATTTAAAGAATTCAAAAGTCTTCAAAGAATTCATAATAATTCAAAAGAATTCACAGAATTCAAAAGAATTTAAAGAATTCAGAAGAATACTAAAGAATTCAAAAAATTCAAAGAATTAATAAAATTCTAAGAATTCAAAGGATTTCAGAACACGAAGATTGTTTCAAAGTGTCTCTAAAGAAGCGAGAGTAAAGAAATTCTATTTCCTGTGTATCACACACTATTAGGTATTTTCACTTCAACCATCAGCTAACTTCACTTCGTTCAGTGCTGAGGGGAAAACAATGGACCAAATGCATGAGAGAAGACTTTATTTTTGTAATATCTTCATAATCAATAATAATTATTAACATTTTATTATTTCATTAGATAGTTCTTAAAATATAAAAACTATTTTTCAAATACACTTATATAGAAAAAATTAGTTTTTACGAAGATATTAACAAAATAGGACGAAAATGGAGCGAATCCCATGCATTTGATCCATTGTTTTCCCCTCAGCAGTTAACGAAGTGAAGTTAGCCGACTATGAAGTGAAAATGCCTAATTAGAGAAACCTGAGGTTTTGTAAATTAGAAGGTGGCAGCACATGTCTGGGAATATTTTTATATTCTGACATGTAGTCCAGTTACAAAATTCTAGCGTCGTTACCGACTCAGTCTGTGCGAAACCGGCAGGGCGATTCTCCGGCAACCGCAAGGTGGCGCCCGCATCTTTTTCTAAAGTGGCTTTCTCCCACCAGCCGCCACATTTAAATAATTTGTAATACTAGAGCTTCCAAGTGAACATTGCAAATATTAAAAATATATATTTAGCAATAATATAGCAACTTCAGTTGACCAGACAGACCTGCCCCATAATATTACCTGTCATTAAAAAAAAAATTAGCACGATAGTTCAATTTCCCAAATTATCATTCCCAAAAGACAAAATCTTTATTATTGTAGTAAAAAAGCCAGGGGAACTTAACACTGGTAAAATGTATAATTCGCTAAGTATCACATGCATAAAACAATTAACAATCATTTACTTGTATTAATAAGTATTTGTAAAAAATTATATACATTTTCCAAACATAATATTGAAAATTATATTTGTATTAATTAACATAATTGTCTTTTTCCGTTTTTATAATTGTCATGTTCATGGAATTCGATCGTTGGCTCGTTTTTGTACCCCTTATTCGACGTGCGATCTTTGAGTTAGCCAATTAGGTATTTCAAGTTGTCACGTCAGCTGGAAAGATATCTGCCCGCCGAAGGCCAAGGAATAATACCAATTGCATCTGAATAAACTTTATTTTTGTAATAAGTTTGAAAAATGTATTTGTTATGGAAGTTATATTTTTCGATATTATTTTTTACATTTTAAAAGGTATTTAAGTAAATAATAAAATGATTAATGTTTTCGTATCGATCTTTGATTTCCCCCATACAACCCGAAATACATAGTGTGATTTTTGCGTCTGATTTAAAAATCATCAATTTTAAGTTTTGTTTATTAATAAAACTACATTAATCACCGTAAGTTATAAATTGTGGATGAATAGAATTATTATAAAATATAAAATAATAAATGAATCTCCATAAATGGGAATTCTATTTGTTAAGTAATTAAAATTGAAAACTTGCTTATTAATTCCCTGGCGGATCGAACGAACGGAGCGGATACGCTACAGCGTATCCTTATAGTATCCACATCGTATCCTCCCCGTATCATGCAAGAAAAACTCATTTAAAAAGGAAGATGAACATTTCACTTGTTGAAATTCGGATTCTACGTGAAATTTTGCGTTAAAAGGTCACGGAGTAATCGCAATAGTTTTTCTTGCAACATTAAAAACCTTTAAAAAATATAATACTTATCGATAACGTGGGCTGAAGGCGACTTCAAACGCATCGTCGACGGATGTATGTATACCATTAAGCCATTTCCCTTTCAGGGTAGGCGTGACACTACCCGATTCGGGTAGTGTTTCTAGGTGGATAGTTTTCTTGTAGTTATAAATAACTACAAGTGTGGGCTCACCACACCCATAATATGCCAACAGCACGCAGTATTCTCGAATGGTCACCCATCCAAGTACTAACCGCGCCCAACGCTTCTTAACTTCAGTGATTTTTAATGTTGCAAGAAAAACTATTGCGATTACTCTGTGACCTTTTAACTCAAAATTTCACGTAGAATCCGAATTTCAAACAGTGAAATGTTAATCTTTCTTTTTTAATGAGTTTTTCTTGCATGATACGGAGAGGATACGATGTGGATACTATAAGGATACGCTATAGCGTATCCGTTCCGTTCGTTCGGTCCGCCAGGTTTGTATTATGATTATCAATTTAAATTAAATTAAAAAGTATGCGAATAAAAAATTATATTTCAAAGAAATGTTTTACCGTAGAAATTAAAAAATGGTTATGAAAAACTAATTAACTATGAAATTAAATGTAAAATTAAATGTGATATCTGAAACGTAAGACGTTACTTTTACAATATTCATGATATATTAGTTAATATAGCACAGGAAAAACAGAAGTGAATATTTTTTTGCGTGTAATTTTCAATGAGATAAAGTTAAATTTTTTCGCATTGAAACAAAACAAGATTTAATACACTGTAAAAAAAATTTCTTGTAACTATCCACTGCGTTTTTTTAATTTTACCAAAACCTGTAAAATGACAGTTCAAAGTAGTGAACTTCCAACCTCAAATGTAGAAACGTCACTTTGAATGCAGTGGTTTTACCAATTTTTGTAAATTTACCTC
>CAKNYM010039106.1:0-17398 GCA_932195095.1 Andricus curvator
TTTTTTTTTCTCTAGGTAGATTTTGGAGAATTTGTGGAGGCGGCCAAAATTTTACGACACTTTCTGGATTAAAGTTACCGGAAATTTAAGGACATTTTCCTTGTTTCCTTTTGCTTTTCGAATTTTCTTTTTTCAGGAATATACTTTTTTTCTGATCTTGGGAGAGATCTCGCGAATTTTCAGGAACGAGGAGGAACGTGAACCGAGATGTGAAGAATTTTCATAAGATTGGGAGTTTTTTTTTCTTTTTCTTGGAATTCGGGAAATTTTCGGTATCCAGAAAGTAAAGTAAAGGGAAAGCGTCACCAGTTTTGAGTTTTTTTTTTTGGGGCAGCGCTATTTTTTCCTTGAGGTAGTTTGAATTTGAAAGAGTAGTATAATGGATTCGAACGACGGTGGGGAGGGGGAACCAAGACAACAAGATACGCGGGAAGACCCCGGTATACCGGAAAGTTCGGCGAATAGCGAAACGCAGTCCGGAACCGGAGCCGCGTCAGAGGGGAGAATCGAGGGTCAGGATAGGCAATCTAGGGCCAGTCTAGGCGCGATTAGGGCGCAGTTGCCAAGTTGGACAAACGACCTCACGGGAGAGGTTCTTAGGCCAATCCTCAGAGGGTTGAGGCTCAATACGAGGGGGGTGGATGAAGTTTTGCGGGAGCGAATGGGGCGTTACTTCGCGCGTCAAGGGGGAGACCAGGCGGTACCCTGGTACCCAGAAGACGACGATCCCCAGGAGTTCGTACCAAGAGATGAGGGGACCGGCGCGAATATAACGGGTCCCCCAGAGGGTACTAGATTGCGGATCGGGTTTCACCAACCCTTCACGATGTTGGAGACGACCCCCCATGGGCACCGACACTGGCCAGGGATGGGGGGAGATCAGGCCTTGAGGGGCGCGCTATCACCAACCTACACCCCACCTCCCAGCGGAGACACGTGGAGGGGGGAGGAAGGAGAAGTGGCACCATCTACTCAGCCTGAGACATCGGTTGGGGGGAACACGAGAAATACTAGGGACGGGAATCCTCGTTTCGCGAAAGTTAATACTAGGCCACGCGGAAAAACGACTAGGGCCAGCGCGACAGGCGAACAAATAGACATGTCCCTACATTTAGCTCAGTTAGCTTCCAGGGGAAGTGCGGTACCCCAACAATACCAAGGGGCCAGTAGGAGGTCGGAGAGCCCCAGAAGGGCTCAGGACTGGCCGAGACAGGACCGTGATTATCAAGCCTCGGTACCACTAAGCCGTTGTGTGACAACACCCTGGGCCGGTGGTCCAACCGGTCAGACGGCATACTACCCACCGACTGTGAGTGCCCTAACGTGCGCTCCCCTGGTAACCACTTCGCAGCCGATTTTCACCACAGCGGTGATAAGGGACACGCGTCCGAGTAATGACTGGTACAGTCGGAATCGCGAAGCTTCGCTTAAATTAGAGACACCGCACCACGAAACCGAAAACTGGGGCCGGACCGCAGAAACAGAGGGTTACCGGTACCCAGAGTATTACCTGGAACCTCACCCAAGAGAGCTCGCTCCAAGCGACCACCGCGAACACAGGCAATGGGAACGAGAGGGGCCCCGAACGGATCGGACCGCCCCTCACTACCCACCTTCGAGCCTCTTCCCTCAAACGAACCCGACCCTGAGAAGGGGAGAAGAGTTCGGACAAGAATGGTTGGAGCGAACTAGGGGTAGACACGAAAATTATGACATGTATGGGTCACCAGAATTTTCAGAGCCAGGTCAGATAAAACATAGGCCGTACAACATGGGGTATGGAGGGGATGAACCCGCGCGACGATACCAAGGCGCGAGTTTTAGCCATACCCGGGGCAGTAGGACGCATTATGTCCCGACGACGGGACAGGGCCAAGATAGGCCATATTGGGAGCCATGGCGACAGAATAGAGAGCAGAGTCGCGCCCCGCAGAACAGGTACTCCCACGGTTGGGATGAGAGACCGGAATATGAGGGCTATGCGCAAAGACACACACTTGGGCCAGTAGCCCCGCGTGAATATGAACCGGAAGCCACCCCGAGTCACGGGTATGCTCAGGGATGGGGGCGAGGCCCCATGCGACCCCTTAGCAAACCAAGAGACGTGACAAGAATCGTGGAAGGGTGGAAGGTCAGCTTTAACGGACAAAAGGGCTCAAGTGTGGACAACTTCTTGTGGAGGGTCGAAGAGGGCAGAGCCGCCTCTTTCCTCACAGACGAGGAGTTGTTAGTTGCGATGCCCTTCCTCTTAAAGGACATTGCGTGGCACTGGTTCCGTCAGAACAGATTACGATGGAACACGTGGGACCAGTGCAAGCGGCATTTTCAAGCCCGCTTTGGGGACGCTTTCTACCAAGAAAGGTTAGAAGAGCAAATCCTCTCACGCAGGCAAGGCCAAGAGGAACCGGTAGCAGACTACCTGACCTGCATGTACGGGCTCTACCAGCTCTCGACCAGGCCAATGGACCTCGAGGTCCAAATGAATAGGGTATACGCGAATCTCAGGTCCGATTTTAGAAGGGCCATCAGACGTTACGAATTTACTGACTACAACGGTCTGGCGGTCCTAGCGGCGGAATACGAGCGCGTAATATCCATGATAGGTGAGGATGTAGCCCCTCCGTCCCCCGAGAAGTCCCTTATCCCAGAATATGCATATAAAGGGAAGGGAGTACAGCCCAAAAAGAGCAGTTCTGTGGCCGCTATCACCCCGACTTCAGTCGATAGCGATGACCCACAGAACACATCCGAGTTGACACAGCTGATTAAAGCGCTTATCGCAACGATAGGAGTCGAGAAGCGTGGAACAGGTGCCAACTCGGTTAAGGACGAACCGACGGGCAAATCTGCGACCGGCGGGTCCAGGAGGCCTAATACTGGAGGCCCCCGGTACCAGAAGGGCTCGGAGCGCACTTCGGAAGTGAGGGCAGCACCCGCGATGAAAACAGGTACAGGGGCTGCCACCCCCGAAAAACAAAGTGATGACTCCGAAGTGGAGTGCTGGAATTGCCGGCAAAAAGGTCACTTCCAAATCGGCTGCACCAAAAACCGACGGCGTAATTATTGTCGTCGGTGCGGCAAGGAGGAAGTGACCACGAAAGAGTGCGAACTGTCCGGAAATTGTCCGGGAAACAGAAGAAGGGAGAAGGCGTAGGGGTCAACCCTTCTTCCTCTAGTCCCGGACCGACCCCACAGGGCGACAGGCACGAGGCGGAACAGAGCAGGCCCGAGCCGACGGAACCGGCAGTAGTGGGGATAGCCCAGGAGGCGACCCCTGCTCCCATAGATACTCCGTCGACCTCGTCGGTAAAGATCCCGAAAATCCGTACAGTGGAAACGGAAAACACCATCGTTCTTAGTACAAGAACGAGGGTGCGCGAAAAACAGAACCCCTGGCTAGAGAATCAGGTGATACTAGCCTTGCTAAAAGCGAACGAGCCATCAGCGGTATCACCGGATAAAGGCCCTACGTTACCGCTACGATTAGAGGTGAAGGAGCCCCCAAGGGAGGACAAAGATCTTACCTTGCGAGTCTTTACGACTGCCCGAATTGGTAACACCCCTAAGGTCCTCGCGTTGATTGATGGCGGGGCATCCCGAACCGTAATGGGAGATATTGGCTTGGTTATAGCAGAACGGTACAAGGCAACATTGCACACGACACCGAACCAAGCGGTTATGACGGCTGACGGTACTGTCAGTCAAGTTCAGGCCACATGTTACCTCCCTATCGAAATCGACCGTGTTTCGCGAATGATGAAGATTCATATTGTCCCGAGCATGGGAGAACAAGTATTCTTGGGTATGGATTTCATCCACACATTCGGAATAGTGCACGATGGCAGTAAACGAGCCTGGTACATGGCGGACTATCCAGAATTAGTTCACCACTATACCGAAGAGGGTATTGAGCTGGAAGTGGAGAGGAGGGACGAAAACCCGACAGCATTAGACCAGTGTTGCGGCCTCAGAGAAATAACAGCTGAGGAGCGACAAGAACTGGACACGTTAGTTGCCGGGGTAATTAAGCCCCCTCCTGAGGTACTTCCAGCAACCGATCGCATCAATCATAGCATAGACGTCGGGGGACACCCACCGATAAAACAGAGATATTATCGAGTGTCCCCAAAGGTCTTGAAAAATATGCAAGATGAGGTAACTAGAATGTTAGCCGAGGGCATAGTTGAGCCGTCGAAAAGCGGATGGTCCAGTCCCGTAGTAATGGCCCGGAAGGCCGACGGGACGTATAGATTTTGCGTGGACTACCGTAGACTCAACAAAGTGGCTAAACAGGATGCGTATCCGTTACCAAAAATGGATATGATCCTCGAGCAACTCCGCGCCGCAAAGTACATAACGACCCTAGATTTGAAGTGGGGGTACCACCAAATACCGATGGCCGAAGACAGTAGAGAATACACAGCGTTTACAGTCCCTGGAATGGGACTCTTTCAGTTCACGAGGATGCCTTTTGGACTGTCAGGAGCTCCTGCGACCTTTCAGCGACTGGTGGACTCTCTCATAGGGCCGGACATGGAGCCTAACGTCTATGCGTACCTCGATGACATAGTCATCGTCAATGAGACGTTCAAGGGTCACCAGGAATGGGTAGTGCGAGTAATAGACCGCTTACAGAGTGCCGGACTGACTATAAACCCAAAGAAATGCGAATTCGGGAGACTGACGGTACGTTATCTCGGATTCCTAGTGAATCAGAGGGGTTTACAAGTCGATCCGGACAAGGTTGAGCCTCTTTTCTCCTACCCAGCCCCAAGAACAATAAAACAACTGAGACGGTTCTTGGGGATGGCGTCGTGGTATCGTCGCTTTATACCGGACTTTGCGACTGACGCGGAACCACTGAATAGATTGCTTAGAACGAGCGTCCCATGGGAATGGGGAACCGAACAGGAAAGCGCGTTCGCGAAGCTTAAGGAACAAATCGCTACGGCACCGATTTTAACATATCCCGACTTTGAAGTCCCGTTCGTACTCCAGACCGACGCAAGCGACTTCGGCCTCGGGGCAGTCTTAACGCAGATGCAAGATGGCGTTGAGAGGGTGATCGCTTTCGCCAGTAGGACGATGTCGGACGCGGAAAGAAAGTATTCGGTCACGGAAAAGGAGTGTCTAGCCGTGATTTGGTCGGTTCGAAAATTTCGTCATTACCTGGAAGGGTTTCACTTCACGGTAATCACCGACCACAGTTCTTTGCGATGGTTACATAATCTCCATAATCCAACTGGTCGATTGGCGCGATGGGCGCTTGACCTCCTCGAATACGACTTTGAGGTCGTACACCGGAAAGGAGCTTTGCACCATGTGCCTGACGCCCTTTCTCGGATGTATGAGGAGGAAGTAGCAATCCCCATAGCTGCCATGGAGCCGGTGGAGGACGAGTGGTACCGTAAACGACTGCGCGAGGTGGAGGAAACCCCAAGAAAATTCCATGGTTGGAAGATCGCGGACGGGATGTTATATCGGCACCGACCAAATCCGTTAATAGATCCGGTAATCGAAGACCTAGAGGCGTGGAAGTTGGTAGTACCCGCCGAAAGAAGACAAGAAGTCTTCGACGAGGTGCACAACGATCCACAAGCCGCACATCTAGGTATCGACAAGACTTACCGGAGAACCTCGGTCCAGTATTACTGGCCAGGCATGTATCGCGATATTTCTCTGTGGGTACGTGCGTGCGACACCTGCCAGAGAATCAAGGCTGATCAGAGACCGGCAGCAGGCCTAATGGGCCGCAGGGTAGTACAGCAGCCTTGGACCGTAGTGGCCACCGATGTAATGGGTCCATGGCCAAAAACGGCATTAGGATTCGAATACTTAGTGGTATTCGAAGACCTCTACACGAAATGGGTCGAATTATCGCCCATGAGACGAGCTAACGCCGAGACCATTATCAAGGCTTTTGAGGACCACATCCTGAACCGTTGGGGAGCGCCGGAAGTGCTCATTTCGGACAACGGAACAGAATACGTCAACCAAGCGTTCCAGGGGTTGACGGAGACGTACGGAATCCGACATTCCTTCACTCCAGTATATCACCCACAGGCGGACCCTGTGGAGAGAGTGAATCGGGTCCTCAAAACAATGATCTCAGCATACGTAGCGCAAGATCACCGGCAATGGGAAGTATATCTTAAGGATTTTAGGTTCGCCTACAACACGGCCGTGCATAGCACCACAGGAGTCAGCCCGGCCTACTTAAATCTAGGTAGGGAACCAAAGCCTTATAATAGCCTGCGCCGAAGGGTGGAAGAACCACCAATATTGCTCCAACCAGAGCACGAGGAGTGGAGGCAAAGAATGGCCAGACTAAAGGAGCTCCAAGATCTGGTCTCCTTACACCACGAAAAGGCGTTCGATCGTCAGAAGATAAACTACGATAAAAGGCGTCGGCACGCGGCATTTAACGTGGGAGACAGAGTCATGCGTAAGGCTCAGGTGACATCGTCAGCTCAAAGGGGAGTAACGAAAGGATTTGGGGGCAAAAAGCAAGGACCTTACATCGTGGTTCGAGTTTTAGGGCCGTCGGTATACGAATTAGGGACGGAAGACGGACAATTAGTAGGAAAGTTTCCAGTGAAACTGCTAGTTCCCTACCACGATGAGGGACCGCCTAGAGGGGGGGGGGAGTAGTGGAACAATAGGTAGTCAATCCCTTCCTAAGTAGTTCCCCTAAACCTTTGCATGCTCAGAGTACAGTAGAGGGATACCAGCTTCGCAAGCATGTATCTTGGGGCCCCATAAGGGGTATCTAGTAACAGATAAGTCAATTGACAATGCGCACGACATGAGATTATCCTTTCCCCCACAGCCGCAGCGGAGTACCACCGCCTGGAACACGGGAAAATATGCGAAGCAATCCAGGGCGTGATCGGGATGATGCGCCAAGAAGCATGGGACATCCCACAGCAACCAGCCTTGGAGGCATCACCCCCCGAGGGACGAAGGGAGGTAACCGGCCGAGATAATCCCAACCCGATTGCAAGGAAGGAGACCATCGCCCTACCGGGTCCACCGGCAGCCGAGGGCGGGGCTCAGGGGCAAGTGGTAGCTACTGAGCCACGTATCGAAGCCATGGTCCACCGGGTGAAACCGGCTCAAGAGGACACCCAGACACGCTGGGAACCGGCCGGAATGGCCAAGGACCCGACCTACTCGCCCCGCTCGGAGGCGGGACCGAGCCGAAGGGAGTCCACATCCAGCAGAGACAGCCTGGTAAGACCCCGGGCAACCGAGGAGGCGAGCGATGGTTCCACGGAGACGAAAAGGCGGAACCGACCACCCAAACACGTACGCGAATGGGCCCGTCGACAGCAGTCCAGCCGGGAGGCAGTGGCGGCGGGGATCGAGGAAGCCAGGCGCGACCGCGAACTGGCCGAACGAAGACGCTTGGAGGAGGCCAATAAGAAGGTTCGCGCAGAGGCCGACCAGCGTAAGGTAGAGGAGAAGGAGAAGCGGCGCCTAGAGGGGTTCTGGCGTGATCGTCCAGTGAGGACCGGGAGAACCAGGGACATGGGGACGTCTCCGACCCGTCCATTTATATTGGAGGCGCAGACGCGACCAACCGGTGGCAGGGGCCGCGGATCCACGGCCTGGGGTGCACAAGGAGTTACGGAATGCACCAGATGCGGAGGGCGGGGACACCGCAGAGAGGTATGTCCTACCCCAGGACACTTCGGCTAAGACGTCGAGGGCGGTCTCGGCGATCCCATCGAAGCCGAATAAGACATTTAATTTTTTTTCCTTTCTCTCTGTACTTTGATTTGGTACTATTTAATTTTTCACATACCTCCTCGCACTCTATCTTTACGTTTTTCTTTCCTTGCCCTATTCGCTAAAAATACGAGATTTAGTTTTTTTTTGTTATTTCTTTTTTTTTATTTTTTATCTTTTTTTTTCTGATTATGCTGTCATCAGATAATTAGCAGCAATGTAGAGGAGCAAAAGTGTGGGTCGGGCAGGACACACGAATAAACCAAGAGTGTAAAAACTACTTGTCCTTCATTTCCCAAATCCTAGATTAAGCTTGGTAGGGAAAATTCCACCCAGTCTTTGCCCTGAAATAAGTTAAGTAAGGACCGGCAAAGGGACACAAGGGAATGATAGGCGTACCAAGTTACAAAGATAGGTTCAAGTGACCCAGAAGCGAGAGCCGGGCGAATCTGGGAGGACCTGGTATAGGACCCAGAGCGGACCGGCTACAATTTAGTTTCTTTTGATTTGATTCACATGTTTATTTCTCCACGTAACGTGCTCCCGGGGCTACCTCTCATAGGAGTCGCGCGGGGGTGTGAGCTGGGGGATACTGAGGGAGGAGAAACGAGGTCACAGCGCGAGTAACTAAAACCGGTAGGCTTCGGCTAGGCCCGGGGGAGTTGTGACGATGTTTTCGGAGAAAGCGCAGAAAGTTGTAAGAAACAAATTTCCGGGGTTTCGCCGAAGCCAGACTTAACCTCGGGACTCGAGGAAAAGGCCGGCCTGACAATATTATTATAAAGAAAAATGCACGCTTACCGCCCAGTCAGGAAAGATAAGGGTAGGTTAAGGCTCCATTAATTATAATATAATAATATTTGCACCTCCGAAGCGCCAGAGTATCCTTATTTGGGAAAATCATGGTAATCTTTCACAACTCGCACGAACGGGGTCGAGAGGTAAACAACCTAGCGAACTGACAGCTAGCAGACAGGGCAGACAGTCAACAGCAAGGAAGCATGACGGGAGGATGCAACGAAGTCAGCACGGCGCATCGGTCCCGCGCATGGCATGGCGTCACTACCGGACGACCATGTTGCACCGTTGAGGTGGGGGGTGCCATAGCTGGCAGCCATGTTTCGCAGTTCGCAACATACCTCAGCGCCACCTTCCATAGCCGGCACCAAAACATGGCGTCATTACCAGACAGCCATGTTTCCACGACCAATGAGAATAATGCCATAACTTGTCGCCATGTTTCTCAGCCTATGTTATATCTGAGCGCCATGGCCGGCGACGAGTAGCGATACGGAGACGACCACCGAGTCACCGGACGAGCCATCTCTGCAATCTCATACCGTTAAGCCTCGCTCGCAGCACTGAAGGCAGCACGTAACCGAGTCAACCAGCCCTGCACCACGACATGGATGGACGACCCTACTCTGCTGCGATCCAGTAAACGGCCATATTCAAGTTGGCCCGGGAGGGCCAATGGGCAGCGCGCGGCAGAAGTACAAAGGCACCCATTGGCCGAAATCGACAGGCCAGGCATCTTCACTCCAACCGACCAATCGGGGGCTGCGACACGAAGGCTCGAGAAGGAAGGAAGCGAAGAAGAACGCGGGACCTGTCACTTGTGTTTTCTGACTTGGCGGCGGTGCACCCGCAGAAACCGGCTCCGACAGTAAGGCGCAACCAGTGAACTGAGGGAGTACCTTGATTTACAAAAATGGAAGGAGACAAGTTCCATTATGTTAGATGGCTCCAAGGTGAGTGGCCTTTGTAGCTCTCAATTATTCTTTGGTGTTTCCTTCTCGACTCCGCGCGGTGCGGTCGCCGGGGTCACGTGCGTGAATCGGAGTGTAGTGTTGGCCGAGACTCTCGCGACACCCGGGGGTGAGGCACGCCCGACTCAGAGTCCGACGTTAATCCCGTGAGGCGGGCGTTCCTCCGAGAAACCGCAGTGTAGGCACGCACCAGGCACGTCAAGCGACGTGGTGCAAACGCGGGCGTCTCGGTCGGCCATTTTGTGACCGGCAACGTGCTCTGGGGGTTTCTCGACTGCTTTTGATGTCCGCGACTTATTAAATTTGTTATTTTAATTTCATCGGTCTTTCGGGTTAGAGTAATTATTTGTTGTTTTATTAATAAAGTGATTATGTTGAACGAAGGGATTCTTTTACCGTCACTTTCGATAATATTGCTTCTCACTCCACTGAACTCACCCCTCCTCCTCATACATCCCAGCGAGCTAGCGATCGGACTAAGTGGTTGCGACAAGGCCGGCGCCAACGGGGCTCTGGTAGGGAATCCTACCTGGCGCCTGCGATAATAAAAATTCAACGAGCTTCGTGGGTGGTTCGTGAGTCGGAAGAGCGCGACTCACGAACTCGGTAAATCCGGCAGCAGTGTCGCGGCTAGTAGGTAAGTGGCAGCCACAATTGAATTGAGTAACCTGGTTTTCCATCCTGGGCCACCCCCGGCCAGCACGTGATTAACCGTGGAGCACACGATGAAAGTTGGAAAACCTGGTCACAATTGGCACCCAACATAGAGGGCCGTCACAGGTTGACGAAAACGGAGTGAGAGTGAGAGGGGGCACGGAAAGTGACGGTGGGCAGTCAGAAGTGGTCGAGAAATTGAATATTGGTCCTGCCTGCTTACAAAGATTATGAATAGTTTTGCTTCTCTCATATCCGCTTGGCTCTCGCTTGTAGATTTAAGTTTCACCCCCTCACCCCCCTCTTAACCTAGAATAATAATTGTTGTTCTGCGCAAGTAAACTAAGTAATAGAGATTTGCGCGGAATACATGGGATCAGGACTGCCTCGGGTAAGACGCAAGAAAAAACTAAATAGAGACTTATATTTTTTTTCGAAAAAAAATAATTTTCTCTTGAAATGAATTTTTTTTCCTTGAAAAACAACCAATTGGTTGCAAAGGGAAGAAGGTTTTTCCACAATAATTCTTCCAGAGTAGATGAATTATACTAGTATTTTAGAGATTTCTCTGGGTTTTTTTTTTTTGTTTTTGTTTTTGTTTTTTTTTCTCTAGGTAGATTTTGGAGAATTTGTGGAGGCGGCCAAAATTTTACGACACTTTCTGGATTAAAGTTACCGGAAATTTAAGGACATTTTCCTTGTTTCCTTTTGCTTTTCGAATTTTCTTTTTTCAGGAATATACTTTTTTTCTGATCTTGGGAGAGATCTCGCGAATTTTCAGGAACGAGGAGGAACGTGAACCGAGATGTGAAGAATTTTCATAAGATTGGGAGTTTTTTTTTCTTTTTCTTGGAATTCGGGAAATTTTCGGTATCCAGAAAGTAAAGTAAAGGGAAAGCGTCACCAGTTTTGAGTTTTTTTTTTTGGGGCAGCGCTATTTTTTCCTTGAGGTAGTTTGAATTTGAAAGAGTAGTATAATGGATTCGAACGACGGTGGGGAGGGGGAACCAAGACAACAAGATACGCGGGAAGACCCCGGTATACCGGAAAGTTCGGCGAATAGCGAAACGCAGTCCGGAACCGGAGCCGCGTCAGAGGGGAGAATCGAGGGTCAGGATAGGCAATCTAGGGCCAGTCTAGGCGCGATTAGGGCGCAGTTGCCAAGTTGGACAAACGACCTCACGGGAGAGGTTCTTAGGCCAATCCTCAGAGGGTTGAGGCTCAATACGAGGGGGGTGGATGAAGTTTTGCGGGAGCGAATGGGGCGTTACTTCGCGCGTCAAGGGGGAGACCAGGCGGTACCCTGGTACCCAGAAGACGACGATCCCCAGGAGTTCGTACCAAGAGATGAGGGGACCGGCGCGAATATAACGGGTCCCCCAGAGGGTACTAGATTGCGGATCGGGTTTCACCAACCCTTCACGATGTTGGAGACGACCCCCCATGGGCACCGACACTGGCCAGGGATGGGGGGAGATCAGGCCTTGAGGGGCGCGCTATCACCAACCTACACCCCACCTCCCAGCGGAGACACGTGGAGGGGGGAGGAAGGAGAAGTGGCACCATCTACTCAGCCTGAGACATCGGTTGGGGGGAACACGAGAAATACTAGGGACGGGAATCCTCGTTTCGCGAAAGTTAATACTAGGCCACGCGGAAAAACGACTAGGGCCAGCGCGACAGGCGAACAAATAGACATGTCCCTACATTTAGCTCAGTTAGCTTCCAGGGGAAGTGCGGTACCCCAACAATACCAAGGGGCCAGTAGGAGGTCGGAGAGCCCCAGAAGGGCTCAGGACTGGCCGAGACAGGACCGTGATTATCAAGCCTCGGTACCACTAAGCCGTTGTGTGACAACACCCTGGGCCGGTGGTCCAACCGGTCAGACGGCATACTACCCACCGACTGTGAGTGCCCTAACGTGCGCTCCCCTGGTAACCACTTCGCAGCCGATTTTCACCACAGCGGTGATAAGGGACACGCGTCCGAGTAATGACTGGTACAGTCGGAATCGCGAAGCTTCGCTTAAATTAGAGACACCGCACCACGAAACCGAAAACTGGGGCCGGACCGCAGAAACAGAGGGTTACCGGTACCCAGAGTATTACCTGGAACCTCACCCAAGAGAGCTCGCTCCAAGCGACCACCGCGAACACAGGCAATGGGAACGAGAGGGGCCCCGAACGGATCGGACCGCCCCTCACTACCCACCTTCGAGCCTCTTCCCTCAAACGAACCCGACCCTGAGAAGGGGAGAAGAGTTCGGACAAGAATGGTTGGAGCGAACTAGGGGTAGACACGAAAATTATGACATGTATGGGTCACCAGAATTTTCAGAGCCAGGTCAGATAAAACATAGGCCGTACAACATGGGGTATGGAGGGGATGAACCCGCGCGACGATACCAAGGCGCGAGTTTTAGCCATACCCGGGGCAGTAGGACGCATTATGTCCCGACGACGGGACAGGGCCAAGATAGGCCATATTGGGAGCCATGGCGACAGAATAGAGAGCAGAGTCGCGCCCCGCAGAACAGGTACTCCCACGGTTGGGATGAGAGACCGGAATATGAGGGCTATGCGCAAAGACACACACTTGGGCCAGTAGCCCCGCGTGAATATGAACCGGAAGCCACCCCGAGTCACGGGTATGCTCAGGGATGGGGGCGAGGCCCCATGCGACCCCTTAGCAAACCAAGAGACGTGACAAGAATCGTGGAAGGGTGGAAGGTCAGCTTTAACGGACAAAAGGGCTCAAGTGTGGACAACTTCTTGTGGAGGGTCGAAGAGGGCAGAGCCGCCTCTTTCCTCACAGACGAGGAGTTGTTAGTTGCGATGCCCTTCCTCTTAAAGGACATTGCGTGGCACTGGTTCCGTCAGAACAGATTACGATGGAACACGTGGGACCAGTGCAAGCGGCATTTTCAAGCCCGCTTTGGGGACGCTTTCTACCAAGAAAGGTTAGAAGAGCAAATCCTCTCACGCAGGCAAGGCCAAGAGGAACCGGTAGCAGACTACCTGACCTGCATGTACGGGCTCTACCAGCTCTCGACCAGGCCAATGGACCTCGAGGTCCAAATGAATAGGGTATACGCGAATCTCAGGTCCGATTTTAGAAGGGCCATCAGACGTTACGAATTTACTGACTACAACGGTCTGGCGGTCCTAGCGGCGGAATACGAGCGCGTAATATCCATGATAGGTGAGGATGTAGCCCCTCCGTCCCCCGAGAAGTCCCTTATCCCAGAATATGCATATAAAGGGAAGGGAGTACAGCCCAAAAAGAGCAGTTCTGTGGCCGCTATCACCCCGACTTCAGTCGATAGCGATGACCCACAGAACACATCCGAGTTGACACAGCTGATTAAAGCGCTTATCGCAACGATAGGAGTCGAGAAGCGTGGAACAGGTGCCAACTCGGTTAAGGACGAACCGACGGGCAAATCTGCGACCGGCGGGTCCAGGAGGCCTAATACTGGAGGCCCCCGGTACCAGAAGGGCTCGGAGCGCACTTCGGAAGTGAGGGCAGCACCCGCGATGAAAACAGGTACAGGGGCTGCCACCCCCGAAAAACAAAGTGATGACTCCGAAGTGGAGTGCTGGAATTGCCGGCAAAAAGGTCACTTCCAAATCGGCTGCACCAAAAACCGACGGCGTAATTATTGTCGTCGGTGCGGCAAGGAGGAAGTGACCACGAAAGAGTGCGAACTGTCCGGAAATTGTCCGGGAAACAGAAGAAGGGAGAAGGCGTAGGGGTCAACCCTTCTTCCTCTAGTCCCGGACCGACCCCACAGGGCGACAGGCACGAGGCGGAACAGAGCAGGCCCGAGCCGACGGAACCGGCAGTAGTGGGGATAGCCCAGGAGGCGACCCCTGCTCCCATAGATACTCCGTCGACCTCGTCGGTAAAGATCCCGAAAATCCGTACAGTGGAAACGGAAAACACCATCGTTCTTAGTACAAGAACGAGGGTGCGCGAAAAACAGAACCCCTGGCTAGAGAATCAGGTGATACTAGCCTTGCTAAAAGCGAACGAGCCATCAGCGGTATCACCGGATAAAGGCCCTACGTTACCGCTACGATTAGAGGTGAAGGAGCCCCCAAGGGAGGACAAAGATCTTACCTTGCGAGTCTTTACGACTGCCCGAATTGGTAACACCCCTAAGGTCCTCGCGTTGATTGATGGCGGGGCATCCCGAACCGTAATGGGAGATATTGGCTTGGTTATAGCAGAACGGTACAAGGCAACATTGCACACGACACCGAACCAAGCGGTTATGACGGCTGACGGTACTGTCAGTCAAGTTCAGGCCACATGTTACCTCCCTATCGAAATCGACCGTGTTTCGCGAATGATGAAGATTCATATTGTCCCGAGCATGGGAGAACAAGTATTCTTGGGTATGGATTTCATCCACACATTCGGAATAGTGCACGATGGCAGTAAACGAGCCTGGTACATGGCGGACTATCCAGAATTAGTTCACCACTATACCGAAGAGGGTATTGAGCTGGAAGTGGAGAGGAGGGACGAAAACCCGACAGCATTAGACCAGTGTTGCGGCCTCAGAGAAATAACAGCTGAGGAGCGACAAGAACTGGACACGTTAGTTGCCGGGGTAATTAAGCCCCCTCCTGAGGTACTTCCAGCAACCGATCGCATCAATCATAGCATAGACGTCGGGGGACACCCACCGATAAAACAGAGATATTATCGAGTGTCCCCAAAGGTCTTGAAAAATATGCAAGATGAGGTAACTAGAATGTTAGCCGAGGGCATAGTTGAGCCGTCGAAAAGCGGATGGTCCAGTCCCGTAGTAATGGCCCGGAAGGCCGACGGGACGTATAGATTTTGCGTGGACTACCGTAGACTCAACAAAGTGGCTAAACAGGATGCGTATCCGTTACCAAAAATGGATATGATCCTCGAGCAACTCCGCGCCGCAAAGTACATAACGACCCTAGATTTGAAGTGGGGGTACCACCAAATACCGATGGCCGAAGACAGTAGAGAATACACAGCGTTTACAGTCCCTGGAATGGGACTCTTTCAGTTCACGAGGATGCCTTTTGGACTGTCAGGAGCTCCTGCGACCTTTCAGCGACTGGTGGACTCTCTCATAGGGCCGGACATGGAGCCTAACGTCTATGCGTACCTCGATGACATAGTCATCGTCAATGAGACGTTCAAGGGTCACCAGGAATGGGTAGTGCGAGTAATAGACCGCTTACAGAGTGCCGGACTGACTATAAACCCAAAGAAATGCGAATTCGGGAGACTGACGGTACGTTATCTCGGATTCCTAGTGAATCAGAGGGGTTTACAAGTCGATCCGGACAAGGTTGAGCCTCTTTTCTCCTACCCAGCCCCAAGAACAATAAAACAACTGAGACGGTTCTTGGGGATGGCGTCGTGGTATCGTCGCTTTATACCGGACTTTGCGACTGACGCGGAACCACTGAATAGATTGCTTAGAACGAGCGTCCCATGGGAATGGGGAACCGAACAGGAAAGCGCGTTCGCGAAGCTTAAGGAACAAATCGCTACGGCACCGATTTTAACATATCCCGACTTTGAAGTCCCGTTCGTACTCCAGACCGACGCAAGCGACTTCGGCCTCGGGGCAGTCTTAACGCAGATGCAAGATGGCGTTGAGAGGGTGATCGCTTTCGCCAGTAGGACGATGTCGGACGCGGAAAGAAAGTATTCGGTCACGGAAAAGGAGTGTCTAGCCGTGATTTGGTCGGTTCGAAAATTTCGTCATTACCTGGAAGGGTTTCACTTCACGGTAATCACCGACCACAGTTCTTTGCGATGGTTACATAATCTCCATAATCCAACTGGTCGATTGGCGCGATGGGCGCTTGACCTCCTCGAATACGACTTTGAGGTCGTACACCGGAAAGGAGCTTTGCACCATGTGCCTGACGCCCTTTCTCGGATGTATGAGGAGGAAGTAGCAATCCCCATAGCTGCCATGGAGCCGGTGGAGGACGAGTGGTACCGTAAACGACTGCGCGAGGTGGAGGAAACCCCAAGAAAATTCCATGGTTGGAAGATCGCGGACGGGATGTTATATCGGCACCGACCAAATCCGTTAATAGATCCGGTAATCGAAGACCTAGAGGCGTGGAAGTTGGTAGTACCCGCCGAAAGAAGACAAGAAGTCTTCGACGAGGTGCACAACGATCCACAAGCCGCACATCTAGGTATCGACAAGACTTACCGGAGAACCTCGGTCCAGTATTACTGGCCAGGCATGTATCGCGATATTTCTCTGTGGGTACGTGCGTGCGACACCTGCCAGAGAATCAAGGCTGATCAGAGACCGGCAGCAGGCCTAATGGGCCGCAGGGTAGTACAGCAGCCTTGGACCGTAGTGGCCACCGATGTAATGGGTCCATGGCCAAAAACGGCATTAGGATTCGAATACTTAGTGGTATTCGAAGACCTCTACACGAAATGGGTCGAATTATCGCCCATGAGACGAGCTAACGCCGAGACCATTATCAAGGCTTTTGAGGACCACATCCTGAACCGTTGGGGAGCGCCGGAAGTGCTCATTTCGGACAACGGAACAGAATACGTCAACCAAGCGTTCCAGGGGTTGACGGAGACGTACGGAATCCGACATTCCTTCACTCCAGTATATCACCCACAGGCGGACCCTGTGGAGAGAGTGAATCGGGTCCTCAAAACAATGATCTCAGCATACGTAGCGCAAGATCACCGGCAATGGGAAGTATATCTTAAGGATTTTAGGTTCGCCTACAACACGGCCGTGCATAGCACCACAGGAGTCAGCCCGGCCTACTTAAATCTAGGTAGGGAACCAAAGCCTTATAATAGCCTGCGCCGAAGGGTGGAAGAACCACCAATATTGCTCCAACCAGAGCACGAGGAGTGGAGGCAAAGAATGGCCAGACTAAAGGAGCTCCAAGATCTGGTCTCCTTACACCACGAAAAGGCGTTCGATCGTCAGAAGATAAACTACGATAAAAGGCGTCGGCACGCGGCATTTAACGTGGGAGACAGAGTCATGCGTAAGGCTCAGGTGACATCGTCAGCTCAAAGGGGAGTAACGAAAGGATTTGGGGGCAAAAAGCAAGGACCTTACATCGTGGTTCGAGTTTTAGGGCCGTCGGTATACGAATTAGGGACGGAAGACGGACAATTAGTAGGAAAGTTTCCAGTGAAACTGCTAGTTCCCTACCACGATGAGGGACCGCCTAGAGGGGGGGGGG
>CAKNYM010039112.1:0-40264 GCA_932195095.1 Andricus curvator
GCGTCCCCACTCCTGACCCGCGCCGCATCTAGGTAAAATATCTTTGGCTACACTAAGTGTGAAAATAAAGTGTAACTGGTGGAAAACACTATTATCTTTCTCCACTCGTTCCGGATATATTATAAAACAAAAATTTCGTAGATATGTTCACTTAATCACCAGCTAACTTCACTTCGGCGATTGCTGGGGGATAAACAATGGACCAAATGCATGGTAGTAATCCTTCTTTGTTAATATCTTCGTAAAAAACAATGTTTTTCCTGTAAGTATGTCTGAAAATTATTTCATATTTTTCAAAACCTATATAATGAAGTAATTATAATTATTAATTATTATTAAAAAGGTATTATCAAAATAAAGTTTAGTACCATGCATTTGGCCCATTAATTTTCGCTCAGCAATCGACACAGTGAAGTCAGCTGGTGAATAAGTGAAAATACTTAATAAACTTCTTCATCCAAGTTTGCGGTAAACTTCCCGCGTGGGGAATTTAACATTTAAATACTCGGAAAAGGACAGGTCAGTTTTCCTATTTTTTCTATTTCCTGTGATATATGAACGTGGACATCTCTGATATGCGTAGTAGTGATTGCTGTATCTTTTTTGGTTATGTTAACCCATCTGTCATCAGCGTCAACCTAAAAATACACAGGGATCACTACTGAACATGTGAGAGATATCCGCGTTGACACATCACCAAATAGCAGCCCGGACCCCGGTGCCACTTAATGGGAGGCCTGTAAAGAAAAAGTAGGATGAGAGTTGACCGCGGCCACCAGGCGAAGTGAAGGCGCTGTTTACTTCTAGGGCCGACTTGCTAAATAGTGTACAAATTTGAAAATAAATGAGATGTAAGAAATTTAAAGAGGCGGAAATTGAAAAAAAATAAGTTATAAAATTTAAATATTGTTAGTATTATTTATTGTGCTATTAAAATATAAAAGTATTTTTTTGGTAACAAACAACCAATCACGTTTAAATTTCATAACGAAAAGAATAACATTAACAATATTTACATTTTTACAAATTATTTTAATTTTTTTTTTCAATTTCCCGCTCTTTTCAATTTCTTCAATCGCATTTATTTTCAAATCTTCATACTATTTTATCATTTATTTTTCCTCATTAGATTATAAAACTATTTATGTTTATATTTTCGGCATAAAAACGAAGAAAAGCACAGTAGAACTGTTGAGAAATATCACTTTTCTCATTTTCACCATGCATTTTGTAGCAAGTCGGCCCAATAGGTATTTTCACTTATTCACCAACTAACTTCACTGCGTCGATTGCTGAGGGAAAATTAATGGACCAAATGCATGGTACCAAAAAAAGAATCAAATTTATGCACCGAATTTGTGAAGAAGTCTATTTTGCAGGCTTCTGCTACACAACCTATATGAGCTCATGTAACGAAATCTATGGGGACGGCGACTGGTACTTGCGGCCGCTAGGGTCGCTAGTGCGCGTGGAGATACACAAGACGACGGTTCCAACGGTGGTAACGTCTGCTATTCGAATTCTATCTGATTAATGATGTGCATTTACGGTCATGCTCGAGCATGCTCGCTTTTGCTCGGTCATGACCGAGCACAAGCGAGCAGGACTGGTCATTCTCTAATTTCTTATAAAAGGAATGTATGTTGGTAATAAAAATAGCTGCACTACACAATTAAACCTGTTATTCTAATAATATCCACATTTCAGTATCTAGAAAGATGTAGAAAATTGAAAATATATAAAAAATGTACATCTGACTGTTAGTAGCAGACGACTATTGGGAGAAAATGGCTGAGTTTAGCGGGCTATTTGAAATTCTATTCTATAAATATTAAGATTATTTCATTTAAATGAATTGGATTAGTACATTTTGTAATAAATTTAGCACTTCTAACATTAATTACTTAATTTTACATGACTGGAGTTTGAGATCGAAGTACTGCAATCATTTCTGGCAAGTACTTTAAGTAGTATGTATGTATTTTTTTATGTCATGTGTTTAGAAATGAGAAAATTAATACATTTAAATTGTATTTATAGGCCAGTGGAAATAGCTAATCAATTAACACAAATTCCGAAGGTCTTCAAAAAAATTGTATATTTGTTTTTTCATATGTTGAACATAAAATAAAATTTTGCAAAACGTGATCGGGTCGGCAATTTGTTTAAAAAAATTAATTTTCAAAATCTGCCCTCCACTGTTCTACGAAAATTCTAAACATTTTGCAAACTTGAGTGAGTAATTATAAACTCAGTCTCTATACTTAATTAAATTTGCAATACGTTCGTGATGCAACAATATTATTAATTATAAACAAATTATTATTCTGTTAATCACTCCCCAACGAAAATACCGAAGGTTTTGCAAAATGTTGTTATTGCTTTTTTCCATTGACAAGAAACTATTGTATGATTTGCAAAACTAAATACATAACGCAAATTATCGTTTTTTAAATTAATTTTGCATTTTTTGCAATTCGACTCATAAAGTTCCTGCGAGAATTGCAAATGTTGCGTTTTTGGGTAGCAAATGTTGGAAATGTCGAAATCTAAAAATATTAAATTTTCAAAACTTTGCACGACCGTCAACAATATTAAAATTCCAACTAAAAAAATTAGGTACTTTGTTAAACTAGCCAAAAAATAAAAACATTTCGCAAATCGTACTGAGTGGTAATTAACTTAGTATTAACATCATATTAGATTTGCAAACTGTTTACTACGTCGTAACATTGATAATGATAAACAAAATTATTATTTTTTTAATTATTCCCCAGATTAAATTCTCAAAGTGTTGCATATAGTTTGTAACGGATTTACTGTTTTTTTTTTATTCAATAACGCAATGTGGGACGGATACTACGATCCATTGCATTATATATAATTTTCAAGTGAAAATTTTTGATAAGTGAATAATTTTTTAAAATAATTTTTATAAGGTAATGGGAGCATGATTAAAAATGTCAATTCATTTTGAAAATTGAGACAATTGTATATTATAAGACAAGTGTGAATAAATAACAATGTTGCCTTTCCTCCCATGTAACTATTTAGTGTATTGCATATCGAGGGACGAGAGACGACAATTTTTATAACGCATCTGCCGTAATTTTGATTTTATATATCTGTGGAACGAGTCAAGAGTAGAATTTTTGCCCTAAAGGTTTGCAACTCTACTTTCAACGTGCTCCATCAAGCATCAAAAGTCTAATTTCCGATAACTGAGTTATGAAAACAAAATTTCTATTATAATATTCAGAAATTAAAATTTTAAAAAAATTGAGAGTTTCGCCGTTATTGATTGAGATAGTTTACCTTTTTTAATTTTTCAAAGGCCGTTCGTGTGTTCTTGGTTTTTTCTGAATTTTCACTGTTTTGTAACTGTTTTTTTCGGACATTGAAAAAAAGCTATTATTTTTATTAATTCTTTTCTTTGAATTCCTGTAAAAAACAATAGAAATTGGGAGGTTCCTTTTGCAACACCTTAAGAATTTAATCTTGGGAATAATTAAAAAAAATATAAGTCAGATTATCTTATCAATGTTGCCAAGTAGTAAATAGTTTGCAAATCTAATATGATGTTAGCACTAAGTTAATTATCACTCTGTACGATTTTCGAAACGTTTGTATTTTTTGGCTAGTTTAACAAAGTACCTCATTTGTTTAATTGCAATTTTAATATTGTTACCGGTCGTGCGACGTTTTGCAAATTTAATCTTTTTTAGATTTCGACATTTCCAACATTTGCTACACAAAAATGCAACATTTGCAATTCTCGCAGGAATTTTATGAGTCAAATTGCAAAAAAATGTAAAAAACGATAATTTGCGTTATGCATATACAGTTTTGCAAATAATATAATAGTTTCTTCTCAATGGATAGAAGCAGAAACAACATTTTGCAAAACCTTAGGTATTTTCGCTTGGGAGTAATAAACAACATAATAATTTGTTTATAATTAATAATGTTACCAAGTTGTAAACACTTTGCAAATGTAATATGACGTTGGTAATAAGTTCTTTATCACTCAGTACGATTTGCAAAATGTTTGTAATTTTTGGCTAGTTTACAAAAGTAACTAATTTGTTTAATTGCAATTTTAATATTATTGCCGGCCGGGTAACGTTCTGCAAATTTGATAATTTTCAGATTTCGAAACTTTTAATATTTGTTACCCAAAAACGCAACCTTCGCATTTTTCACTGAAATTTTAGGAGTCGAATTGCAAAAAATTTAACAATAATTTAAAAAACGATAATTTGCGTTATGTATTTAGTTTTGCAAATCATATAATAGTTTCTTCTCAATGGAAAAAAGCAGAAACAACATTTTGCAAAACCGTCGGTTTTTCGCTGGGGAGTGATTAATGAAATAACAATTTGTTTATAATTAATAATGTTGTCGTATCATGAACGTTTTGCAAATTTAATGCAGGATAGTGACTGAGTTTATAATTACTCACTCAAGTTTTCAAAATGTTTTGAATTTTCGTGGAGCAAAGGAGGGCAAATTTTGCAAATTAATTTTTTAAAATAAATTGTCGACCTAATCACGTTTTGCAAAATTTTATTTTATGTTCAACATATAAAAAAACAACTATATAATTTTGTTGAAGACCTTCGGAATTTTTGTTAATTGAATCGATTTTTATGTCTGATTCCACTGGCCTATTACACAATTTGGGAATGTTTTCAACAATAAAGGAAATTAATTGAAGGAACAAATAAAGGAAAAAGTGGTTTAACCCTTATACATTTTTTATTAGAGTTGTTAAACGTTCAGAACCTGACTAATGATAATAACTGTATATAATAATAATAATTATATTATAATATAATAATTGTATAAATATTAATTTTATAGAATAAAGCACATTCCAAAATGTTTAATTTATAAAAGCTAATTTTTTTCTATATCATTTTCAGACTGAACTTGAAAATTCATATTTCCTGAACTTGATTTATTTACCACCAAGTATAAGATGCCATAATATCTCATAATTCACTTTCAAATTCTAACATTTACTTCATTTTCATCAAATAAACCACATATTTTGAAACATTATTTCAAATAGCCCGCCGAAATTCGAACATGTTACCTGAATTATCGTCTGCTACGAGCAGTCAGACAGGCATTTCTTTCTTTATTTTATTATTATATACATTTCTAAGAGCTGAAAAATATATACGATTAAAATAGATGTCTCAAATTCTTACTTCAATTACTTGTTGTAGTTTAAACACGTTGTCTTTGCCTAAAATTAAACAATGACCGCTCTTGCTCGCTCTGCTCGGTCATGACCGAGCATGCTCGGTCTTGCTCATGCTCGAGCACGAGCAAGGTGGTAAACGTCCATCACTATATCTGATTATATCAGTCCTTCATAACGCAGCGTTGAGGTGATTGCTTCAAGCACTATTTTCGAAATGCCAGGTGTGCATATGGTATTTGGGTGTACAAATAAAGGAGCAAATCGGCTTCCAAATAACAAAAACTAAGGAAACCGTAGATAATGCCTTGTTCTTGTGTACAAGGTATATCTCCACTCACGGTGCTGCCCTCTAAGCTGAGCTTGACAAATCGCCGTCCCCATAGTCATTGGTCCTTCGAAAATCCTGTATAGGAATTTGATTTTTTGTTTGGTTAGATTGCCAAAAAAGAGATTTAGAATTGTTGAAAAAACTGCACTAAATTTCAGAAAAGTGTAGCCAGTGAAATATGCAGTAGGTATTCATTGGTCCATACTCTCAGTTTTTCATAATCTGATTTTTCCACAAAATCACTAAATTTGAAAACCGGGATCATTTGGATACTAGATGGGAATGCGAAAAAAGAAAATATGAACCTCTTAAACCTAGATTTGAAAGCTGTTATTTTCGGCAACTCACATTTCCTTCTGGTCTTTGCTTTAACAGTGGTTTTCAAATCTAGATTTTTTTGGAATTATGGACTACTGAGTATCTACCAAGGAATATACTATAAACATAATTTTATTTTTTCAAATGGTTTTTTATTTTTCAAATATCCGCTTCTGTGAAAAACACAAACATAACCTAAAATTGTTAATAGTTGTACATTTTCATTTAGTCATAGGGATTTGTCCTTTGTCTCCATGTGTTCCGCAGGTCCGCAACGAAAGAAACGTTACTGTTAATTAATAAAATAAAAATAATAGAATAAAATTAATAAACATTGATGTCGCCCATCCCTAGTATCACTGCACCAATGATGCTGCATGTGGTAGGTATTTATTTGTCCATAATCTCAGTTTGTCAAAATCTCATTTTGCCACCAAATGACCAAAAGTTACCAAAAAGAAACTAGAGCTGAAACCCACTATTAAAGCAAAGACTAGAAGGGAATGTGAGTATCGTCGCCTGACTATAGCATTAGCCTTGAAAATATCGTTTCCGATTGATAAAAAACCAAAACATAAACCAACAATTTTGTATATTTGTAACTTTTCTAAATTCAAGACTTATCACTTATCTTATTTTCAAAAATCACCATTTGATCCATGTGCCAATAGTGCTACTCTGCTCAATCGATAACGTAATCTTCCTCAAGAACATCGTGGAAATTCCAAGTACCGATCCAGCACTTTCAATAAATATGTACCTGCCCATTATTTCATAATTGTTAATTAACCATTGGCATGCAAATATTTCTGTCAATAAACGTGAAATAATTTGTTTCAAAGATCTACCGAAAAGTTTCCGCTGTAAAAATGTCATCTTCGGAAATTCTCAAGCCGAAACTTTACGTTGTTTTTTTCAATGCACCTATTAACTTTAAAGACCATGGCGACTTTCAAACCCAGTGTCTGCTGTCAAATTTATTTTGGCGAATAAAGTGTGGTAAGTCGAAAATTTGGTGATTAATTCGCTAATTAATGTTAAGTATCATCCTTTTGGAGTGCATTGTACGCGGAAATATGTAAGAATTCATGATTTATAGCCGCTTCTCTAAACATAAAGTAAGCAAGTGACACTTCGCCCACGGTACTCTCCTCCAGGGTAAAGTCGGGTATACTTTACCCACTTATCAATTACCCAGCGCGACATTACCCTGTACCCTAGCCAATTTTACCCAGAAATAATGATTACCTGCAACATTCGTTACCCCCAGTTTTTTCTGTGATGAAATGAAGGTAAAAATCTAGATTTAAAATAATCAGGATGACTTCTTTTTAATTTAATCTGTATCCATGTAACTAATTCAGCTACATTTTTTTTCGCAAATTTTGTTGTAGATTCATATTGGACTCGGACAGTGGGTGGAAGAACTTCAGTATGACAACATGAAGCGCAAAGCTAAAAACGTACCAAAGAGGTTCATTGCAAATTTGAGTCGTCTTGTTTTCACGGAAGAAATCTTTAAAACATCGAGCATTAGTGGTAAAACCAGTAATGTTTTCAAATCCAGAGAAGTAAAACCCGCTCTCGACTCAACGAAATTGAATGCTATTCATGGTAAGTGTTATTTTGGCAGAATTCATTGAAATCTGGTTAATAATTTATTACTTCTTACAGCTCATTTTAAATGGTGGATGAGGAGCAAACTAAAGTTGTCCGAGGATAAAATCTTGGAGCATTTAAAAATTGCCAATGATTACATTGGCAGAAAAATTGCTGAACTTAATCGACGCCCGAGAGGAAACAAAAAGAAAAAAAGTGGCAAAGGAAATAAAAAGTCCGCTAAAAAATTCAAATCCGCTGAAAGGATAGAGGACAACTTTTCATCTGACGAAGGACCTGAAATTTCGCAACCAGGACAATCAGCAGATTCTAAGGATCCTGAGGAAAATCAAGATGACGAAATTCAGAGAAAAGAAAGAAAGGAGAAGGAAGATGAAGAGGAAAGTGAAGAGAAAGAGTTGATCATAGAGGAGGATTCTAATTAGTAAAGAAACTCACACATTGGATTCCAATGATAATTATGATCATGTAAGAATCTATAAAATATATGAATCTTTAGTTTGTAATTCCGGTTCATTTTTTTATTTTATTTATTTGTGTTTTCAGCTTTTTAATCAATCATCTTCGCCAGAATTAAAGCAGGATCTTTGAAGTGGAGGAAGCAGATTTTTGAGAGATTCTCCTCCATCGTCTACCACGATTATGTTCACTTAAAATCGTTTTCATCGTTGCAGTGCCAAAAACAAAGCGTTATCTATACTATTTATACAAAGTAGTTTATAAAATTTGATGTACTAACTTTTAAGATTTACGAATTTTTAAGATTTCGTAACTGATGGACTCATAAAATTTGTGATGTTGCACTGCCAAAAACAAAGCGTTATCTATATTATCTATACAAATTAGATTATAACTTTTGAAGTACTAAGTTTCAAGATTTACTAATTTTCAAGATTTCGAAACTGATGGTCTGATTAATAATAATCGATACATATAATTACATACCAAAAGTTAATTTTCACGGTAAACAAGGATAAGTCATATAAAGAGTTAACACGTTTAAGTTGCAAAGAATTTATATGTTATGTTGATGTTGACTCCGGAATATCAAAATGCTAGCATGAAAAATACGAGTAACGAAATACTAGCTGCTGAACTTAGCAGAGTAAACAACTTATATTCTAGAAATGTTTATGAATTATAAAAAAAGTTTGCAATATTCGCTTAAAGACGTAGCGGAAGATATACTTAAGAAAGGCCATTCATTTCTACGCAATTAACATGTTCAAATAATAAACATTATCAGTATTTATATTGGATTAAATTTACTAAAAAATTAGTTTACATATACCTACTTATTATGCGCAATTACATTTAAAATAATTATCTCAATATTATTATCGATTATAAATTAATTATTTGATTAATCAACGTTAATTTCAAATAACAAGAAATAATGTTGACCATTTTTATACCGTTTTTTTATGAAATGCAGCGCAGTGCTCCACATTTATTTATAATTCTACAAAAATTTTCAAATTTTAAAAAGTAGATACGTCAGATACGGACCTGGTAGTAACCGCACAGATCTGGATAAGACCCGTATAGAGACCTGGTAGAGACCACACAGCCCCGGATAAGACCCATGTTGGGACCGGGTACAAAAATCATATCGCCCCAGGTAGAACCCGTTCAAATACCGGGTATAAACCGGGGTAAAAACCCGGGTGCATTTCGAATAGGTAAACAATAACAACCAGGTACGAATATTCTGAAATACCGGATACAAACCTTGTAGAGACCACACAGCCCCGGATAAGACCCACGATAGGGACCGGGTACAAAAATCATGTTGCCCCAGGTAGAACCCGGTCAAATACCGGGTAAAAACCCGGGTGCATTTCGAATAGGTACACAATAAGAACCGGGTACAAATATTTCGAAACACCGGATAAACCTGGTAGAGACCACACAGCCCCGGATAAGACACATGTAGGAACAGAGTTCGAACATAATATCGAACCAGATAGAACCCGGGTCAAGTACCAGAACAACCGGATAAGTTCCAACCTCTATCCGGTTCTTATCTGGATTATATCCGTCATTTTTAGCAGGGTAGATACTTAAATGTAGATAATAAGAATGTAGTTAATACCTCTTTTAATTCTTGAAGATACATAGTTTTATCCCTTTTTATAGTTTTATAATATCCCTGGGATTTACTGTGTTGTCAATAAAATAAATCTTTATTAAAAACGTATTTTTACCACGAAAATTCTCTACGAGTTAACATGCTTAGGACGAAATATGTTTGATATTGAAAATCTTCCAATAATGTGATGACAAATTAATTACTATGAGAGATTATGTGTGTACTAAAATTGGTGGATTGTGCGAAATTATGTGCGTACGTTTAATGTTCGAAACAGTTCAAGTGCTCGGAGAAATTCTCACGAGCATGAGAATATGCTCGACCTTTATGCGCTTTGAGAAGTTAATGAGCATTTATGAGCATTTTGAATTAGGATTTAAAAAATGGTATTTTATACTTTTATTCATAATGATTACATTATTTAAATTTCGTGGTGAAAGGTATCGCATCAAATTGGAAAGGGTGCTAAATATAAATGATACAAAAATCAAAGTAATAGAAAACATATTACTCGCATTAAACAGTGCCTTTTTTAGGATTGCTACAATATCACAATTTCTAAATTCTTCTAGGTATAAAACCAACCATACACGTAGAATAATAATAATGTTATGCAAAATAAATTTTGTTTCTAAATATATTTAAAATACTTTTTAGTTGTGTTTTCATGTCAAAAAGATACATTATCAACCAAAGAAACCAATTTTCAACTGAAATGATGAATCTTCAACCAAAAATAGTTGAATTTTCAAGCCAAAAGATTAATTTTCGACCAAAAAAGACTCATTTTCAACAGAAGTACATGAACAAAGAATATGAATTTTCATATTCATATTTTCAATTTACAAACGAAAAATATTAGATTGCAATTTGCAGTCGGAAAAGTGAATTTAAAAAAAAAACGAGTTTTCAGCCAAATTAATTATTTTTCAACTAAAAATATAAATTTTGAAGCTAAAATGGAATAGTTATATCTTCAGTTAAAAAAATAATTTTCAACTAAAAAGAAACGAATTTTCAAGCAAAGAAATTAATTTTTAATCACAATGATGAATTTTCTACCAAAAGTATGAAATTATAACCAAATAGTGGATTTTTCTATCCAAAAGATGAATTTTCTATCAAGAAAAAAAACTATTTTTCAACCAGTTTTTTTTTCAATGATATAAAGGAATTCTTAACAAAAAATAGATTAGTTGAATTTTTTACTAAACAGATCATTTTTTGATGAAAAAGATTACATTTTGATCAAAGAGGGAAAATTCCCCACAAAAAATTGAATAGTTAAAGTGAATTTCCAACTAAAATGAAGAATCTTCAACTAAAAAAATTTAATTTTTAACCAAATACATGAATTTTAAACTAAAAATATAAATTTTCTACAAAAAATAAAGTAGGATAATTTTCAGTTAGTAGAATAAATTTTCAACTAAAACCCAAACGAATTTCCAACAAATGAATTTTCAACCAAAGAAATTTATTTTTAACCAAGAAGGTGAAATCACAACTAATGAGAGTGCTCTATTACCAACAAAAAAGACGGATTTTCAACCAATAGTTCAATTTTTACTGAAAACAGATACATTTTCAATGAAATAGTATAATTTTCAACCAACAAGAATTAATTTCTATGGAAAAAGATAATTTTTCGACAAAAAATGGAAGTTACATTTTCAGTAAAAAAAATTAATTCTAAATAAGAAACATCTCATTTTCAACCAAATGTTTTAATTTTAAAACTAATTTCCAGCCGAAAAGATGAATTAGTCAACAAGAAGATTAAATATTCGCCCACAAAATTCGAATTTTCATTAAAATACAGGAATTTTAAACCGAATATTTGAATTTTTAACATAAGATAAATTATGAACTTTTAACAAAGTAGTTCCACTTCCAACTATGTAAGTAATTGAATTTTCTACTATAAAAGATGAATTCTCAACGAAAAACGTGATATTTTATATTTTAACCAAAAAGAATTTTACTTTTATACCAAAAATAGTTGAATTCAAACAAAAAAGATGAATTCTCTAAAAAATGGTTTGAATCCTCAAGCAAAACAGATTAATTTTCAACCAAATAGTAGCGATTTTTAACCACAACGATAAAATTAATTTCAACTTTAATTTATCGAAAATTCCCTTACTCGTCAGGTTATCTGACCTGCAGCAACTCTGTAATTTGAAAAAAGTATGTTTTTTTTCACTCTAGAATGTTTTTGTAAAAATAAATGTATTAATTATGATATATATATATATATATATATATATATATATATTTGTTTAAACAATAAGTGCTTTAAATTCTCTTTAATGAGCATATTTTTGAGAGCATTTGCTCAACATAAATTCTTGGGCATTTAAGAACTCTACGTACGTTACAAATAATCAAGACAGGCTTAACATAATTTGTTTTTGCCATTCATACATCTTTTTTGCTACACCCTTAAATAAATCATGAAAGTCATAAAAAAATTTAATTATAAAAGTATATTTAGTATAGTATTCTTCACATTTTCACTGTGTTTGCTATTATAACATTATACAAAAAATACATTCAATGATGAAAATTATAGTTAAACTGGCAACACTTTCTGTGAACAACATTTTTAATAGTAATTGATACGAATCATTATAATTGTTAATTTTTAATTACAATAATTATAATTGATTTATGTATCATAATTAATTATTGTATTTGTAATTAATAATTATTGAGATATTTAGTATTGTATTCTTCATATTTTTTACTATGTTTGCTGTTACAATAATTATACAATAATTATAATGATAATTACAATAATGGTGAATTATCGATTAATTATTTCGTTTATAACTATTGAGTATTAATTAATTTTTTTTTTGTTATTATTAATTAAAAAATAATGATTTTACTTGTTATTATTAATTATTTATCAGAATTTGTAATAATGTAAATAATAAAACCATTACTTTAGCCGACTGTGCACAACTAGTACAAAATTATTTATAATGATTTCTGTAATAAAAAGCACAATAAAAGAAAATTTTTAAACTCTCTTCGTTCTTTTCAGAATCGATAGTGTGAATAGTATAGGATTACAATTCTTCAAATATGTTGCAAACAAGCACATTACATTTTTTGATAGCACGCTCTTTTACATTTTATACTCCTTATAAATATAAGACATATGTTCCTGATTTTTATTTTAGCTTTATACGATTATTTATTTATTTATTATTTCTGTTTTCGAGTTTTTTTCTGCAATTAACACATGCAGCGTTGAACCTGCTTTAAACTTCCCGCTTGACGTCCTTTTAAAAATGGAGATCGCTGTACGAATCTCTACGGGCCATTTGATTAGTTCACTTTTTTTTAGTTGCGCGTGGCGAGACCATAGCTTCTTGGATTATAGTTGATTGGAAATATCGGATCATTCGAGTGGAAGAACAAGCGTCTGTCGATACGCCTGCTATTTTCCTTCATAATTGCGCGCGTGCGCGTGAGTGTGGGGCCGATTTCAAAAGCTTGGCTCTCCTAGGCTGTGTTCTAGAATTCACTGGCAGTACTAGTACTGCCAGTATTATTTTAATCCGTTCGGAAACTGGCTGACAGTACAAATGCTACCAACCTTAGGACCATGTGTACTGAGACTGAGGGAAATTAAAATGGCTGACCATGAAATACCGTGTACGTATAAATTATACAGAGTACAACAAAACTAGTTTCCCTGAGTCTCCCATGTTCATTACAAATTTTCCGCGAGAAAAAGAAACATTTACACGTGTTCACGAGGCAAAAACGCAAGTTGTTAATCGTTAAACCTTTTTTCTTCATTTGATATCCGTGGAATGTTTGCTTTAAACGTGCTTCTAAATTTTCCGTGTGGTGGCACCACCATTCAGTAAACGATATTCAAGCGGTAAATTTTAAAAGGAATGATTCATTTATTATTTCTTAAGGTGTTAACAGTTCATTGTTAGGTAAAAAAAGAAGAGCAGTTAAATATCTCAATAATATATTGAACCAAGTACAAATTATGCAGCCGCACAGTGTTCAACAAATATTCAATTTTAATTTCTTTCTCTAGGTTTTCATCTCTTCTTTCTCTCTGAACACCAATGAAACTGCTTAAAAAATTGTTCTTGACCACAAAAATTTGTTGAAAGTGAATATAAAAAATTGTTTATTACTAATATATTAAACAAATTCCCCAAAGGAACGTTTATTTGTGGCATTTTTTTCTCAATAAGTTATGATGAAAGCAAGTTAACACTGATTTAATCAAGATTTTAAGCTGATAATTAATCTCACCATTTTTATAAACAATTTATTAAATAAATACGCAACTGTAAAAGTGGTGTACTTAAATAAGTGCTTTTTTACTCCAACTGTTATCATAGTACTTTAGGATTGATATTGTAAGGAAGAAGTTTCGCGAAAATTTAACAATTATTACTGCTGATAACATATAGTATAAACGAATAAGACAAATTAACATTTCATTTGTTTATACTATTTGTTATAGACAAAAATAATTGTTACATTTTCGCTGAACTTTTTCCTTACAATATCAATGAGGAGGAACTATTATAACAGTTGGAGTGAAAAAAGCACATACTCAAGTACAAAACTTTTACAGTTGCGTATTTATTTAATGAACCGTTTATAACAATTATAAATTCAATTTTCAGATGAAAAACTTGACTAAATATTAATACTGATTTTCTTTCAAAAGAACTTATTAAAAAAAATTTCACGAGTTTAGGACATTCCTTTAGGACATTTGTTTAATATATATATTTGTGATAAATAATTGAAGCCTCGGCAGAAATAACACTTGAATTCATCCGAAAAGACGAATTTTAAACAAAATAGTTTATTTTTCAACCAAAAAAAAATTTTTAGTCAAGAAAGAAAAAATACGTCAACCCAAATTGCTGAATTTTAAATTTAAACAAAAAAACTAATTTTCTACAAAAAGGTAGAACTTTAAGCCCGAAAATATGAATATTGAACACGATAGTTAAATATGCAACCGAAAAAGATTCTTCTGACAAGAAGGAAAAAAAATGTCAACCAAATTGTTAAATATTTTCAATCCAAAAAGATGAATTTTCTACAAAAAAATTACATTTTCAACCCAAAATTATAAATTTTCAACGAAATAATAATTTTTTTTATAAAAAGAATAACCTCTGAACCAAAAATATCATAGTTAGTTGAAGGGTTGCAGTACAAAATTAGATAACCAACATTTTTGCTGAGAATGGGCTTTTTGCATGAAAAATTCTTTAAAAATCAAATACGTGTTATGTTAAAAGTATTTGTTCAAAATCTCATTGTTAATATAGTAATAACAAGAATGATAATTCAAAACCAGATAACTTATCTCCCATCTTGTTCGTCTTCTTTTTATTTATTTTCTAACCTCTTACCTTTTTTGAACCTTTTTCTGACCATATACCGCTTCCTAAAGGTTCTTAATTCAAAAATTAATGAAATACTTTTTTCAAAGAAAGTCCCTTCATTTTCTACAAAAAGCCACTTTTACAAGGTTTGTTTTTGACTTTACTTTTTGCCTTGTGATCAGAAACGATATTTTTTGTAATTATTATTTTTTATTCCTGAAGAAAAATACCTTTCTTCTTTTATTATAGACGTTTCAGCAAAAAATCGTCTGTTACAGTGCGATACCGTCACACTAAATCTTTATTTTCCTGGAACAGAATAATTTTGTTTGATGAAAACCTTTTCATTCTTATTCAGCCTCTCAATATCTCGGGAGCAAGATTTTATTATTTTTTCAATTCAGAAATGAATTTTTATTCGCTATTCAAAGACGATTTTCAAAACCTCTGAAATTTGAACCTCCAAATTCTTGAATGATTTACTCGGAATTGGTTAACTTTTTTTAATGAAACTCATTTTCTCCCAATTAAGCAACTCAACATCACGGGAGTAAATTTTTATTTTGTGTTGAAACTGAAAAATGCACATTTTACCGTGATCTGCAACTGAGCCTATTCCAATTTTAGGTTCCTGTCACTTTGAGATTCTAAACTTCCACATTTTATTTCTCGGAACTGGATAATTTTTGTAATCATACTTTTTTGACCTCAATTCAAAAATACTCCAGCTCGAGAGTAAACTTTTGCTTTATTTTTAAATGGTGATTTCGATTTTACAGAATAATATTTCGCTCTCCTGAAAAATTCCGATTTTGTTGGATATCTAGTTCTGTACTGCAACCCTTTACTTGTGGCTATGTAGAAACAAAATGTTGGAAATTGAGAATATAATGTAATATGCGAAAAAGTAGTGCATATTAGGACCCTCTAATAAACTTTATAATTTGAAGTTGATTGTTATATGTTTGGTTTCACATGCTAGCAAACTCCGCGTATTTGAAAAAAAAATTATCGTCATAATTAGAAAAATTAGGGTTTTTAGATATTCATTTTTGTGTGTGTTTCTAATTATTTTTTTCTAGCTTACTTAACAAAATACTTTCAACGACTCAGGGTTCTGCATTAAAAAGATTACACTAGAAAAAATATGAAAATGAGGAATCAAAATGTATCTACTGAGAAGTGATGAAGATATGATTCAATAAAATTCAAACATGAGTCATAAATCTAGGTAATAGAATTATTTTTGAATAAAACAAAGATATGTAACTAAAAATGTTGCTAAAGAAACGGCGATTCTGTCAGAGAGCAATTTCGTTCAATATTCACGTGATACCCATAAGATATAAAAAGTTTTTAATCATAAATGAAATGTCGTTTTAATTTCCCTTTTTAGGAAAAAAATCCCCTTTTTTACCTAAAATTGAACCATTGAACCGTTGTGGTCCCTGTAATATCAAAATTATATCATTATTGCGTAGATACATAATTTCAGATTTTTGTTATCACAGCGCTTCGACTACTGCAGAATACTTCATAAAAATACTGTTTAATAATAATTACTTTCATATAAATCTGTATACTCATTCATACAGGTTTGCTTTTATGCGAAAAGTTGTAATACGATTTCTCTGATTTAAAAATTTGCATAAATATTTCGGAAACTTCCGGCTGCCAGTACTATTACACGTGCTTCAGTTTTCAGTAAAACCACTGCGAAATACGTCACGAAAAATGGCGTCCATTTTTCTCCTAAACCAATCACGGCCTTTCATATGATTATTTTTTCAACGTTGGCCTCACTGCACCAGTGCTTCTTCCACTTATTCTGCCCACTCCCCACTTTTCGCACAGTTATTAACATGACGTCACACCAGTGCTTCCAGTACTCCCAGTGAATTCTAGAACACAGCCCTACTCTATCGGTGCCGTCGGCTTGCGTCAGGCAGGTTTATAAATATATGTCACATAATTTATAGAATACATTAATTAAACTTTTCAATCATGAAATGTAGGATTATAGTAACAGCTTGTATAAAGAAAATGAAATTAATGAAACCTTTCAAAATTCAAATATGATTAACAAATTTAAAAAAATACAAACATAAGATTTTACTTTGATTGAAAATGCTACTCCTTGGTTGAAATTTAAACTACTTAGTTGAAAAGTGAACAGTTTCTTTTTTAAATTAACTTTTTGGGGGGTGAAAATGATTTTTGTTAACTGAAACTTTATCTGTTAGGTTGAAAATGAACATTTCTTGAAATTTCATATTTTTGGGTAGAAAATTCAATTGTTTTGTATAGAAAATTTGTCTTTTTGTCTTGGAATTTCAACAGTTTGGTAGAAAATTCAACAATTTAGTAGAAATTCAACTGTTTTGTAGAAGATTCGTTGTTTTTTTAATGAAAATTAAACTTTTCTTTACGTTTATTAACTACTTGATTCAAAATTAATGTTGTTTGATGAGAAGTTGTGTTTTATAGCAGAAAATTAATCTTCGTGGTTGAAAATTCATAATTGAATTTTTGAAAATTCATAATTGCGCGCGTGCGCGTGAGTGTAGCGCCGATTTCAAAAGCTTGGCTCACCTCCTCTATCGTTGCCCTCGGCTTGCGTCAGGCAGGTTTATAAATATATGTCACATAATTTATAGAATACATTAATTAAACTTTTCATTCAGGAAATGTACGATTACATTAACAGCTTGTATAAAAAAAATGAAATTAATGAAACCTTTCAAAATTCAAATATGATTACCAAATTTAAAAAAAATACACAGATAAGATTTTATTGTGATTGAAAATGCAACTCCTTGGTTGAAATTGAAACTACCCTGTTGACAAATGAACATCTTTTTTTAAAATTTAATTTTTTGGAGGTGAACATTTTTTTTCATCTGAAAATTTATCTGTTAGGTTGAAAATGAACATTTGTTGAAATTCCATATTTTTGGGTAGAAAATTCAATTGTTTTGTATAGAAAATTTGTCTTTTTGTCTTGGAAATTCAACAGTTTGGTAGAAAATGCAACAAATTTGTAGAAATTCAACTGTTTTGTAGAAGAATCATTGTTTTTTAAATGAAAATTAAACTTTTCTTTTCGTTTATTAACTACTTGGTTCAAAATTAATGTTGTTTGATGATAAGTTGTATTTTATAGTGGAAAATTAATCTTCGTGGTTGAAAATTCATAATTGCGCGCGTGCGCGTGAGTGTTGCGCCGATTTCAAAAGCTTGGCTCACCTCCTCTATCGGTGCCCTCCAGTGATGCTAATAGACCGCGACTTTTTCAACTGCGCAAGCGTTGCGTTGGAAGTGGAAAGCCACGCTATTGGCCGTAATACGCGCGCTTATTTTAAATGCTTCAAATTCATTTTTATTTTCAAGTCGAGAAATTATAATAATTGATGCTAATATGTTTCATATATATTACTACAATAACTATAAGATCCATGATAATACCGTATTTTATTATTATTACTATGGAAAATGTAATGTACTTAATATCCGATTAAAATATCAAAGTTTGTCTACAAATCGTAAATGAACTGCCCTGAATTTCAAATTTTTTAAATTTGAAAAAAATCTTATTTTGACTAACGGTGTCTATAATGTGTATTAAAATTGAAGTTAAAAAGTTCTTTTTCGATTTTTTATTATAATTTTTTTTCGAGGTTTTCTCCTCCTGATCCGTGATTTTCTGCGATAACAGGATATATCACGGTCTTAGTTGATTAGAAGCTATCAGTTCCGCTATAATCAACTCTGGGTCAAATAAAATATATGTATATACTATTATATTATATAACCTAATGCAATAACTTATAGTTATTGCAGTGATATATATGAACCATATTGACATAAATTAATATAATTTCTCGACTCAAAACTAAAAGTACCATTATTCCTTATTTTTAGTCCTTCACCATATTTGTGTATATTTGAAGCATTTAAAATAAGCGCGCGTATTATGGCCAATAACGTGGCTTTCCCCTTCCAATGCAACGCTTGCGCAGTTCAAAAAGTCGCGGTCTATTAGCATCACTGGTGCCCTCGGCTTGCGTCAGGCAGGTTTATAAATACATGTCACATAATTTATAGAATAACATTAATTACACTTTCCAATCATGAAATGTACGATTATAGTAACAGCTTGTATAAAGAAAATTAAATTAATGAAACCTTTCAAAATTCAAATATGATTAACAACTTTAAAAAAATACAAACATAAGATTTTACTTTGATTGAAAATGTTACTCCTTGGTTGAAATTTAAAATACTTAATAGAAAAGTGAACAGCTTTTGTTAAAATTTACTTTTTTGGGGATGAAAGTTAATTTTTTTAACTGAAAATTTATCTGTTGGGTTGGAAATGAACCTTTCTTGAAATTTCATATTTTTGGGTAGAAAATTCAATTGTTTTGTATAGAAAATTTGTCTTTTTGTCTTTGAAATTCAACAGTTTGGTAGAAAATTCAACAATTTAGTAGAAATTCAACTGTTTTTTAGAAGATTCGTTGTTTTTGTAATGAAAATTAAACTATTCTTTTCTTTGCGTTTATTAACTACTTGGTTCAAAATTAATGTAGTTTGTTGAGAATTTGAGTTTTATGGTAGAAAATGAATCTTCGTGGTTGAAAATTCGTCTTTATTAACTGAAAAATCTTTCTTTGTACTAAAATATCAACCATTACATTTTTTTGTATAAATACAAATTGCACAATATCACAGAGAAATTTCGCACAATTTTGCACAATATCACACAAAAACAAATTTTAATGCATTTTTAAAAATAACTTCAGCTGATCTCTTGAATAACTTCTTAGGAATATAACAAAGTAAACAAGTTTTCATTAAAACAAGATTTTACAGATCTTGCAATATTGTTAGCCTCTGGGTCGTCAGGCGTAGAAAATTCTAATTTTTTCTTCTTCTTGACGCTTGTCTTTTTAGTTTTATGCAGCATTCGCTGCCGACTGATGTTCTAATTGTTGCTGGGAACCAAAGGGTTGGCAGGATTCAGACCACGAAGTTCACCACGTTCGAGAATTTACTGGCAGCACTAGTACTGCCAGTAGTTTTTTTAGGCGTTCGGAAACCGCTGACAGTGCCATTGCTGACAACTGTAACAAAGATATTATAAACGTAGATGCTGTACGGGGTGTGCAGTGGGGAACCATATATATATATGGACATCACATTTTCTGCCATATCGAGGTGCTGCCCTCACCGTACTACGAAGTTGTGCGCTGGTTTTCTCATTCTTCGTAAAATATGACAGTAAAACAGTAGAAAGATTTTTACATTCTCATCATAATGAGAAAGTATTGGTTTTATGTGAAAAATGACTTTCGCGGATTCCATCAAATGTCGACGTTTTGAGGCCCCCTGAGTCAGAAAAAATGGTTTTTACGTCGGTGTCTGTCTGTCTGTCGTTGTTGTCGTCGTCGTCGTCTGTATATCGGATAACTTTTGAAAGACTAATCGGATTAGATTTTGCTTTGGCACACAGTTTCAGGGGGAAAAAAGAGGAATCGAGTTCGTTAACCAGCCATTTTGGATGAAAATTCAAAAAGTTAGAGCATTTTAAAAAAATTTTAGACCACTTTTTTCCAAATTTCAAAATTATATACGCGGGCGCTTATAGTACTCGAAAATCTAAACAATTTATCCTTACGACTTTTTTTGATGAAAAGAAAATTGTCCGAGTTACAGCATTTTCAAAATCCCCCCAAAAAAGCGAAAAGTAACATTTTCGGCCAAACAACGCACGATACGAAAAAAAGTCAAGATAGGAAAAGTGTTTATTTTCGCACGTCCTACAAGATTATCATAACGACTTTTTGAATTTTCTTGAAAAATCGAAAATTCATATTTTTATTGCACAAGAAATAATGAAAAATCAAAAAAATCAATTTCACGGTCAAACTATGCAAGATACGACAAATCATGACTGGACTAAAGTTGTGCATTTAAAAAAGATCTACAAATTTCTCCTGGGTCACTTTTTGATAGGATGTGTAGTTTTTGTTTTATTCGTAAAAAATGACATTAACAGTGAAAAAATCGGCCCGATAAACGGGCACATTCTCATCAAAACTTTGCTTATTTACTTTATTTTTCATCTCGGGTGTGTTTTTTCACAATATTTCATTGTTTTTATGTTCTCAATACTATTTCTAACGATTGAAACAATAAAATATAATAATAATTCAAACAATTTATTCTGACTGAAAATCTGACTTTTATTTCAGAATGCGTTTTGATCTTTGTTTACATATGAACTCCTATCTAATACAACGCTGCTGAAGGCTGGTGACCTTCTCAGTATAAAACATCAACCAATTGCCCGTAACAGAAGTTTTGGTGGGACTGACGTAAGAACTGGACTCTCCACTATACGACGAATCACTACTTAACTTGGGCATGATTTCGACTCGCACAACAAATTTCGCGCATAAAGGTGGTAGTTGGGTGTACAATCTAAACATGAATAATACAAACAATAAAGTAGCCTCGGAATGGACTGAAACTTTGATTGAGGTTTTGAAATATGGTCAGGAGTAGATAGGGAATCACATGGTAGTCAAGGGGTCGGTTTGATTATGAATGAAAAAGCTAGATATATGTTCCAAAAACGACTTAAATACTTTTTTTCTCCCCTTTTCAGATAGTTGGAAAAAAATCTTTCTGATTGTAGGATTTATTATAAAGATACGGAAATATACGCTGAAGTAAAGGAATTACCTTCTTCATTTTTAATCAAATACAACTTTAGTCATTTTTATCTGAAGAACATTAAACATAACATATGGTCGTTGTGAAGCGCGAAGACCAAATTGCGCGCAGCAAGCGCGCTCAAACTTTTGGGTTTCTATTATACGATGAACAGAAACGAGCGTGAAGCGCGAGGTTCACATGATGATCATACCAAATATCGAGCGCGAAGCGCGAGTGTCGTGATGAGAATGTGTTCCTTAAGGTCGATAGAACCTTAAGTAAATTAGTTCTTATTTTTATGTAAAACTGACATAATTAAACCAAAAGCAGGTCATAACGATGAAGCTCACTAAGAGAGTATTAGCTTGCGAAGCGCGCAATAGCGAGCACACGAAGTGTGAAAACCTAGACGACAAATGTGTCCGAGCGCGCAGCGCGAGGTGAATGCATTATCGAGCGCGAAGCGCGAGATCCAACAGGTGCGCGCACTTGGCGCGCTGAAACTTGCGAGCGAAGCGAGCCGCGCGATGAGAATGTGCCCGCGAAGCGGGCAGATTTTTTTAGGTTAGAAAAGTTTGACATGTATCGCTTCATAAACACCGCACTTCCGAATGTAATAATAAATAGCGCATGTCTAGGCACACCGAAAATACATATTTGAAAGGAATAATGAAAAATTAAGAATGGCAGAAGCACTGATATTATGGTAATAAATAAACTGAACTGTGAGAGTAATGCTCTCAAAAAGATAATTATGTTTATATTTGTTAAATATTATAATTTTTTAATACGTTCACGCGTTTCTATGAATGATAGAATGTATAGCATTTTTTCAGATCTGAAGCTTGAGACAGGTCTTTTGTACATAGTATTTTTCAAAAATGTTAAAAAACGTTTTCTTGACAATCGAATTTTTAATTAAAAAAAAAACTAAACATAAATTTCGAGATAAGCCATGCTGAAAAAGATTTTTTTTGATAAATATTCGTTTAAATTAAAATAATTAAACATTTATACCAGAAAAAAAAACTTTTTTAATGTGTAAAGTTTTCAATAATTACAGTTTAAATTTAAAATAAAAATGAAAAAAATATATTAATGGATAAAAAATTTTGGTTGAAAATGTACATAGTATTTTTTTGAAGTTATAAACGCGCACGTGTTTTTACATCAATTTGTTTATACAATTTTTGTAGAATTATTTTTATTTGAAATTCAAACAATAATTTTTAAAAACTCTAAATATTAAAAAAAAATTTCTTTCATAAAAATATTTTATCATCGTATTTTTGATAAATAAATAATATTTATTAAGAAACAATTGTTTAATTATGTAATTTCTGGAATTTTATAATCATGGAATATTCTAGTTCGGAATTTTTAAATTCGGTAATATTATGAACTGTTCGGGAATTTTATTATTGGGGAATTTTACAGAGTCGGGAATTTTATTTTTCGGGATATTTTAGTCGTCCCTAGAAGTACAGAAAATGTATGTAAAAAAGAAATTTCATTATATGAAAATTTTTGAAATCACAAGTTATAAAGATAATCTCATTAAGTACAAAAATTAAAAAAATCACTATATATCCAATTTTCCTGGGTCACTCGTAAACGGGGGTGAATTTAATAGGAATTATCTCTCAGGAAATAATTTAATAAAATCCAAAAAAATTGGGTGGACTTTTTTGACCTCTAGGCATGTAAAAAAAATGTAAACTTCCGAAAATTGAAAAATCCTGCAAACAAGAAATTTTTCGTTTATGCGCGGATAATCAAGCTGTATGCTGTATATCTTTGCTGTATGTCTTTCGATTCCGAACCCATTATACTCTTTTAGAATTCCAATACAATTTACAAAAGACTAATATTGTAAACTTTTTTAATTCTTAAGGTTTCAATTTGACAACTTGAATTTTAACGTTAAAATTCAATTTGACAACTTGAACTTCAACGTTAAAATTTGCCTCATTTGAAGAACGCGGGCTTATTGTTTGGATTTTCACAATTTTCGTTTAAGTTATAGGTTAGGTCAAAAAACAAAAAAAAATTTGGGATTCGAAATTGCTACAACGCGAAAAAGTCAAAAGTTTAAATTTAAACGTTAAAAATGTGGAAATACACCATTTTCCATGCATTATTGCAAGCCAGCGAGTCACTTTCTTACTTTTAGTCGCTTCTTTGGAAAGTCGATCCTCTGCTTTCAGTTTCCTTTGCGAAATATATCTTGAATTCGAAGCATTTTAAATTCAATGTTTTCAGCTGCATTTAGATTGAAGTATACAAATGGTTTTGGTTTAAAATATAAATTAATTACAATATTTTTTTATTTTTCACAATTGTAATTTTAACCTTTAAACTTGAATAATTGTAGGTCGCAAACATAAAAAAGAGACTAATTTCAAATTGATAGCGTTTCTATTATATATTGAACCGTTTAGGCCTCCGCATAATAGGCTTTATAGCTTGAGCGCCAGGGAGGCTCTCCATGGGCTTCCCGTCCGTTTTTAAAACTAAAAAAGAACAACATTCTTCCATCTAATAACTGTTTTAGATTAGAAAGAAGTAAAAAGAAGCAAAATTATAAAATCTGATTTTTTTATTTTGATTGTGATTTCTCAATAAAAGAAAGTGCTATTTAGTCTACAAAACAGCTGCAAAAATAGGAATTTTACTGAAGAAATTGCTAAATATTTTTTTCGTATAAGGTCAAAAAATAAAAAGTGTATGCACCTGGAATTTCAAAAAGAAAGGTGTTTTGTATGTTATGATGTTCTTCAAAGAGCTAATCGCAATTTCAAAAATATTTAAAGCCTTAATACTTGAGACATTTTAAATTTGTTGTATTCAGTATATTCAATAATTTGAAATTTAGAACTATTTAAATATGAAAGAATTTTTTAATTGAAAGTGTTTGATAATTTTAGATTGAAACATTTCAAATTATTTAGTTACAAATTTAAATCGTTTGGAGTTCCAAGATTAGAAAAGAAAATCTTTTAATACTTGAATAATTATTTTAGAATGACTAAAATAGTATAACTTCAGATAAATTTGAAAGTAGGACTATTGAAAATGAGGAGTGCTCGAAAGAACTGAACAAATGTTTAGTTTTAAAGCTCCCTAAAAGGGTGCTTTTGAAGGTTTATTTATTTAATAATTTGGCACCCCCAAAAATTATTTTTGTGAGAAAATAACATCTTGTATTGTATTTTATTACTCTCCCTTTTACGGGTTTGAGGGCTCCGTTCCCTTTACATATTTTGCACTTTCACTTAACCACTATGCCTTATGCTTATCTTAATCTATAATCGCTTCGCCTTTTTATTATTTACAAGTTCTTAACCACTATCTTACTAGCTAATTACTATTATCTAGCAAATGCGCGAGACCTTCCAGGGCTTCCGTTTCTTCTTACCATTATTCTTCAAGCTTTTAAAATATACGCAACACTAATTTTCCATATCCATACTTGGATTTTGATTTTCTCCCCTCCCATGCATTCTCTCTTCCCTTCTCTCTTCCAAGCTCTTAACCCACTTTTCCCCTTGTCCACAACCGCTCAGTATCCACCTAACTTTATCTACCACGCTTTTTTCCCCTTCCTCTTCCCCTGTACATCTCTCCAACACGTGCTCCCAAGATTCCCTTTCATACCCACATACCCTACACACTTTCATTTCTTCACTCATCCAATATTTACACTCATTCATACCTTCTCCCATTCTGAAACGTATCATCCTGGACCACCTGCACTCCTTTTTTAATTTCCCTAGATATTCTGGGACCCCTTCCATCTTGATGAATCTATACCATTTATTATATTTCGACTCCATAATCTTTTCCCACCTTTCCTCTTCTTGCTTCTTACTCATTTCCCCCTCTACTACCTGCCACTCCCTCCCATCGTCACACATTCTCCATTCTCTTCTAACTTTCCATCTCTCCTCCTCCCATCTTGAAAGTCCCGTATTTCCTCTCCTCTCTCTATCTAATATTTCCTGCAGGCATGCTTGTGCAACTTTGCTTCCCTTACCACTTTTAAGTTTCTCTTCAAAATTCCATACCCTTCTCCTCTGCCTTATCACCAATTTCTCTCTCCCTGTTTCTTCTCTCAACATATAACCTGGACAGTTCCAGCTCACTCCCATAACCCATCTCAGAAATCTCTCTTGCATGTTTTCTACTTTTTTGTACTCCTTCCATCCCCAAATCTCCACTCCATAACACATCACAGACCATACCAATGAATCAAACAGCCATACTCTCATCTTCCAGTCCTCTTTGAATCTTCGTTTTCCAATCCCCCACACTTGACCCATCACCTTACTCGCACTTTCCATCCTTTTTTTCACTTGCAGCTCACTTCCACCTCCCGCTTCGAACCAGAATCCTAAATAACAAAATTCTTCTACCATTTCCACCATTTCCCCATTTATCTTCCATCCATACTTTACTTCATTCTTTCTCTTCCTGAAACATACTATCTTTGTCTTCGTCACATTTATTGTCAAGTCTTTCTCTCTCACGTACTCTTCGAATCCTTTCATTAGCAAGTTCATTCCACTTTCATTCTCTGCCAGAAGCACCACATCGTCCGCGTACGCTAACGAGTATATTCTCTTATTTCCTAGAACAATACCCCCTTTACCTTTCCTTTCCATTTTCTCTTCTAGGTCTGCTAACAATATGCTAAACAACAACGGGCTTAGCGGGCACCCTTGCCTAAGACCCCTCCCTGTCCAGAACTCCTCTCCTTTCTGTTCCCCGATCCTCACCCTTGTCTTTGTCTCCGTAAAGACCTCTTTGATCCTCTCAATCAGCTCTTCGTCCACCTCCCTTTCTTTCATTGCCTTCCACAAAACTTTCCTATTCACCGAGTCGAAAGCTGCTTTAAAATCTACGAAGAGTGCGACCAGTTTTCCTTTTTTCTGTGCCAGGTTCCTGTTGACTAAATAATTTAGTACGAAAATGTTATCCACTGTCCCCATCCCCTTCCTGAATCCTGTTTGATTGTGTGGAATACTTCCTTTTTCATCTACCTGTTCTTCTAATCTGTTCCTAAGCACCTCCGCGTAAATCTTATACGTTACTGGCATGAGAGTGATTCCTCTATAATCTTCCACTTTTTTCCCCCCTCCTTTCTTTAATAAAGGAACTACCAAACCTGTTCTCCACTCCTTCGGCCATCCTTCCCCTCTCCATACTCTATTACATACTTCCCAAATCTCTTCTCTAACCCTCCTTCCGCCAAATTTCAACGCTTCATTCTCCATCCCATCCTCTCCTGTCGCCTTATTTCGTTTTAACTTCTCAATTGCTTGATTCACCTCCTCTCTGGTCAACTCATTCCCACCTTCTATTCCTCCCTCCTTGATCTTTCTGCCATCCCCCCTCACCTTGCTATCCACCCCTCCTAGCAATTTCTTGAAATATGCCGTCCATTCATCCATACTTATCTCTTCATTGATTCCTTTCCATTTACTCCTTTCTCTATTTATCACCTCCCATTCTCTTCCTTCCTTTATTGCTTTTTCTACCTCCTTCATGTACCTCACCTTCTCTTCCTGTCGTTTTACATCCAATAATTTCTCGTGTTCCCTTTTTCTCTTATTATACTCCTTTTTGTCTATCTCTCCTCTTCTCCTCTTCTCCACTTCTTTAACGTTAACTTTATGCGCTCTTTACTCTCTGCACATTCCACATCCCACCATCCTCTCTTCTCCCCTCTTTCTTGCTCACTTGGCCTAATTTCTTCCACTATTTTCTCTACCCTTCCCCTCATTTTACACAAAATCTCATCCACGCCTCCCCCATCTTCAATCAAACCATTCTCTTCTTCCATTCTCTTCCTTCCCTCTCTTCCCCAATTCCCGCATTTCAACGTTGCAATGACCGGGAAGTGTTCTGACCCTATTTCGTTCCCTACTTCCATTCTTTTCAACAGCCTTCTTACCCTTTCCTCGTCCAGAATGTAGTCAATCACTGTTTCCCCTTTCCCTGCAAACGTAATCTCGCCTTCCTCATCCCCTTCCGAGTTCCCATTGCAAATAAACCATCCTGTTTCTCCCAGAATTTCCAACAGAGTCCTACCCTCCTGGTCCACCTGTTTGTGTTTCGATTTTCTCCTGAAAGTCTCACTGTCTTCATCCCATATTTCCCCTCCCTGTTCCCCCGTCCAAGCATTCAGATCACCTCCTATCAACACCAATTCGTCATCCTCTTTCGCCACCCATTTCCTAATCACACTCCAACCTTCTTCTTCTCTCCTTCTCCTGTAAACGCAAACTATCCTTACCTTTCTTTTTCCTATCTTCACCATTCTCGTCATTACTCCATCCGTTTCCTCAAATCCCATTTCTATTCTCTTTTCTCCTACCAATTCCGCCCTCACTCCTGACACCATACCCCCTTTCTTTCTTCCCTTTGCCTTCTCTTTCTTTGCCCCTTGCATCTGCCACGTATATCCCTTGGGTAACTTCCTCTTCACTCTCTTCCACTCCTTCTCACCTACCCAGGTTTCACTCAACATCACTACATCCCATTTCTTCAACTCTTCCCAGAAACCTTCATCTTTATTCATTAGCCCTGATACGTTCCAAAGCGCTACTCTCACTTCTTTTTTCCTTCCTTTCTCCCTTCTTTCATCATGATGTCCCCTCCATACTTTTGTGGAAACCCCGTCGCTCCGTCTTCTCCTCCTTCTTTTCTTTCACCCTCTAGTGTTTCCATTACCTCCTCCCTTGTATTCTTAGTCTTCACTTCTTCCTCTCGTCGCCATGGGCCTTCCCTACACACTTCACTCAATTTTTCTTCCTCATCATCCCATATCCACATATTCCCATTTATCCACATCCTGTCTTTCCCTATCCATACCGTGTTCCCTTTTACTCTTTCATTCCATGCTCTCTGTTTCATCATCCACCTTCTCCTTCTTTCATTCCACGTCATATCCTCCTCTATCCTTTCTTCCCTTCCCTTCAAAGCTTTTTTCTTTCTCAAGATATCACCTTTTTCTTCCTCATTTCTCACTTTCACTACATACATACGCGATTTACCTTCAATCTTCCTTCCCATTCCATTTACCTCTTCCACGTGCACTTTTGCTCCAATTTCGCTCATCAACTTTTCCACTTCTTCTCTACCTGATTCACTATCTACTTTCATTCCTCTTATCACTATATTCCTACTCCGTTTCGTCTTCTCTTCTACTTCCTTTTTCCTTTCCAACTCTCTCAATCTTGATTTCATTCTCACATTTTCTAGGATAACATTCTCATTCATTTCTTTTATTCTCTCTCCTTCTCTTACCTCCTCATTCCCTTTCTTTATATCCTCAGACTTACACTCTAGTTTTCTCACTCTTTCTGCCAGCTTCTCCATATCTGATTTTCGCTTTTCCTCACTCATCCTTTGATTTTTCTCAATATCTTCCAACTGCTTCCAAACTTTATCTTTTTCTTGCCGCCACACCAGATTCCATTCTTCCCACTTCTCTCTAACTTTCCTCATTTCCTCCGAAACCTCCTCCCCTCGCTTTTGCATGCCATTCAAACTTCGGATCGTTTCCTCTCTAAACCCTTTAATAAGATTTTCTAGGCTCTCTAGATCGAATTTCCCTTTCGCTTTATTCCTTTCCGGTGGTGACTTTTTTTCAAACTTTTTCCGCAACTTCTCCTCTCCCTGCTCATACCCCTCTTCTTCCCTTGATCTTTTACTGTCTTCCGTCTTATCCCCCTCGTCACTTTTATCCGTAAACCCTGCCCCCTGTCTCCATTTATCAGAAAGTTGTTTCGATCCTAAACTGCTAGCCCTGGATCTATTAAGCAGTTACCGATTTGATGGCCTCCCTCGAGTCCTCCTGTCAACTAGCTCCCCTTCCTTCTCTCCCCACCCGAATTTTCCTGGCGTAGCATACTGGCCCCCGCCATCATCACTATCTCCGGCATCACCCTTACCACTCCCCGTTTCGCCGGTCTCAGTGAGATCATCAGCACTGGGATTGTTGTCTACCTGCTGCCCTCTGTCGGACCCCACTGGACTCCTCGCAACAAACATGCTGGCCTATCTTACCGATCTGCTGTCCCCTATCTGCTCTCTCACTTTTGCGTCCTCGACAACTAACCTCCAAATTATCACTTTCAACTCTCCTTCTAACCCTTTTAATCTTATAAAACAGCCTCCCCACACTTCCACACAACCCCTTCACTTCACTGACCACCCTCACCACCTTTCGCCTCAATCACACCTCCACACTCGTCGCCAAAACCAAAAGAGATAGCACAGAATAAACACGCGTACTTTACTATTCGGTACCGGAAACGGAAGCCGAGAAAATAACATCTGATTTTTGTCAAAATTAAAAAAATATATATTTAATGTTCGCTCAAGGTCAATTTTGTTCAAAGTGCTTGTTTCTGAATAAATTGACTCTATTATTGTTTCTGATTTCGTTCTGTCACTCATGGATTGCGTTTTTCATAGGAAACATTGAAATCTGTTCTTTGTTTCACGTTTATAAAATAATAATTAAAGGTCACTCAAGGTAATTTTCTGTACAAAATATTGATCTATAAAGAATATTTGTCAAACTATAGAACGGATTTCTTCGCCCAAAGATACAAAACTAAATTGGACTATAGTAAAAACAACTGGAAAAAATGAGATGTAATCCAAATTTTATAAAGGAAATTAACCTTGGTATGTATACCATTAAGCTATTTCCCTTTCAGGGTAGGCGTGACACTACCCGATTCGGGTAGTGTTTCTAGGTGGATAGTTTCTTGTAGTAAATAACTACAAGTGTGGGCTCACCACACCCACGATGTGCCAACAGCACTCAGTTTTCTCGAATGGTCACCCATCCAAGTACTAATCGCGCCCAATGCTGCTTAACTTCAGTGATCTGACGAGAACTGGGTTTTTTAGCGTGGTATGGCTGTTGGTATTGTTGTTGGTCGACCTATAAATATTCATTTTATTCCTCGAAAGATTACAAAAAATCTCTTCGAAACGCTTTTATCACAACAATTTTACTAAAGAAGAATATTGTTTATAAAAATAATAATAGTATAATTTTTACATACATTTCTTAAGATAAAAAATTATCAACGAGATTTGTAGAAAATCTTTCAAGGAATAAAATGATTGTCCCGGAAGTTAGAACCGAAAAATTAATATTTCAACAAAATTAAAGTTGTGCTAAATTGAGTTAGACTCGCGGCCGGGCGAAATCGGGAAATGAAAGTGAATTTATTTTTTGTCCGGCAAATAACAAAACTTTTTAAATTTATCAGCTGTAAATATAAATTAAATAATGCTTTTAAAAACTGAAATGTATAGTTTGAGTATTAAAAATTGAAGAGTAATTGATTTTACAAGACGATTCTGAATTTTTTTTAAAATTTGAACTAATTCAATTCGAAAACCTCAGTAGTTACGCAAATGTAAACGTCCGATTGAGTCTCCATAAACAATGTTCAATTTAAAAATCACTTCAAATTAATATATTCATAAATAAATGCCTTTATTCATTTTAAAAATCTCATTCAAGTATTGTTTCAGTATAAAATATTCAATTTTTAACCCATTAAAGTTGGAATTTTTAAATTAACAAAAAAAAATAGAACAACTTTCAATATTAAACAATTTGAAACTGAATTGTCACAATTTCAGAGTTATAAATTTAAACTTTGAATGTTACAATTATAATTTTTTTATTTGTAATTTGAAAGTAAAAGTATTGATTTTTGATTTGCAAATAACAGTTGAACAATGATTAATTTAGAAAAAATTCAAATAAGTTGGAGGTTTTCTAATGTTTCGAACAAAATCATTACCGGCCCCCAAAATTTATTTCGTTGGCCCTGAAGTCTGTGAAGTGTACCGAAAAGTGCGGGTCCGTTTCAAATTATAAAGTATGCACTTGTCATATTGCATTATTTAAAAAAGTTAGGTATTTATTTGATATTTGAATCAAGATGTCCTAAAAAATAAAAAACTTCGCACCGTGTGGCAATTATTATTAATATTTTTTTTTAACAATTAATTTAGCAACTTGTGCTTTACTTATTACTACTTTTTGTATTTATGTGGAAGCCCTTTATAAATGAATTAATTCATTAATATAGTATAATAATTAATTATAACTATTTTCTGAAATTAAACCAAGCTTATTGCCACCATCTTGCTCCCAGTGATATTACACATGCTTTTAAATCCAGTAATTCCAGTAAAAATTACGTCACGCAAAATTACACGGAATCGCCATGATTGATGACGTTTTTCGGTCGACAGCCAATCGCAACGCTCCAAATAATAATTTTGTCTACGTTGGCATCACTGCAACAGTTCTCATCGCCCTCGCCATTCTCACAGCAGTAACTTTTATGACGTCACGCCAGTACATCCAGTACTCCCAGTCAATTCTCGAACACACCCCAGGCCTGTAAGTAGTGATCACTCTTCACTCAGTGCGCAAGCGCCACGTGTCCTCTTCTCACGCACAGGAAAAGTACGAGTGAGATATCATTTGAAAATAAAGTATATTTATCAGGTTAAGCGAGTTTGTTTTCTTTTGCTACCAGCTAAAGTTTTTCGAGCTGTCAAGTAAAATAAGCGTGTAAAAGGTGTGGACCACGAAGTACTACAAGGAGACAGCACGCCTGTGACGGAGATGGTGGTAAACAGCCCACAAGCGCGATCACCTGTCCTCGGATTTTTATTTCTTCCCAGATGAGAGCATCATATGTGGCAAATTGAGGAATTATGATTCCTATAGTAGCAGATGACAATTTAGTTACAAATTTTCTCTGAAGAGGAGATCTCATCTGGGAAGAAATCTCGCTATGGAGAAAATCAAAGGAAAGGCGATCGCCAAATGGCGCCAGTTGAAATACATGGTGTGCGGTCTCCTTGTAGTACTTCGTGGTGTAAACTATAATACCTAATTCTTTTGGTAAGTGAATACATAATTAAGTCAAGTGTGTTTCATAAGATGGCGGTACTCAAAGAAGTTCGTTATGAAAGTGGTAAGTATATATTGCAATTCCAATTGCAAGATATTTCATGTTCATACAATTTCATTAAATTCTATACCTACTGTGGGGATCGTGTATACCCACTAATAAAAGTTATTTAATCTCCGGATTTAATTAGAGGACATGAATTAAAACACTTCACATTTAATCACAGTCAGTTTCTTTATTGTATAGAGACATGTACATTGCGCGCACAGCCAAACACGCCGCCCTCCGGATACAGCCTAACACCAAGTGCGTGAGGTGAAATGGCGTCGCTAAGAACATAGAGTCGGGGTGACCACTGGGATCGACCTAACGACGCGTAGTATATATAATTATAGACGGGTCACTCGCTACGAATTTATGATGCCTGTAGCGTAGAGGGAAGATTCCCTCTACGCCTGTAGATTCCCTACACTACCACCACGGGTGTGAAGCCTCGTGTTAAAAATTGAAAACAATTATTTCCAATATGGCATTACAAATTATTGACAACATTATTAGTAAAAGGAATTTGATCAAAATTATTTAAAAAAAAAAAACAATAAACAAAGATTCTGAGCATTAGTTTTTATCCGACACAGATCACTGTATGATTACTTTTTATTTTGTCGTGGATTTGAAGAAGTATCATGAAGGTTCTCGTAGGAAAAAAAACCCTAATAAAACAGTAACACGAGCAACACGACCCAATTTAGAGGTTATGTTACCTTCCTCACAACCAGGGGCAGCCCTATCCGACTAAAAAGAAAATGGCGCTTCCTTAGTGATTATAGTTTGTATGTGCGAGATTTCCTCACCAGAGCGGCGCTGCACGCGGCACGCTTTAAAAATGCATCATACGAATAGAAAAATATTTAATAATTTAAAATAATGAAGTTTTTGAACAATATGAGGCGAAATAATGTTTGTAAAATGATTCTAGAACATAAAATACACCTTTTCCATTAATCTACTATAATATAAAATAGAAAAAGAACACATAAAATTACGTAAAATGTATACAGTGGATATGCAGTAAGATTTCTTAAATATTTTGTATGTTATCCCCATAAACCCAAAAATCTCTAAAAAAATAATAAAAAAATCTTAAGCTTCTAAACAGAAATATTTTCCATTTTTATTTTTTTCAGCTTCATACGAATGAAAGAAAAAAATTTGGTTAAGCCCTGTGTTCGCCATAAAAACGCATGTAACGGGAGATATATATATATATATATATATATATTTTTTATTAAATATTTGAAAATATAACAAAACATATTCATTATTAATTATTAAATTTGATAGTATATATTTTTAACATGTATTAATTTTAATTCCAGTTCCATGTATTAATTTGAAGTCTATAGACTTAAAATTAATAACTTAACTCAACTATTAACTATAGTTAAGTGTCGCAAAGCTTGGCTGCTTTTTTCTTCAAGACGCTAATTTTTTTGATTTCAGCCATTTCCTGTCTTACAAATTGTCTCATCCTTATTTGTAAATAAAATTGAAGTATATATGCTAATACCTCCACAGCTTCATTTGCATTGAAAATTAAATTTTGTTTTGGATGAAATTAAATCATTTAGAATTAGGTCAAAAGAATTGCTAGATCGGCAATATACATTGTAACCAGTAATATTCTATCTTATAATTTAATTTTTTTTAATAAATATGAATGTTAAAAAACCACATCAAAATTAACAAACATTCCAATTTTAATCAAATATGATATACATTTTCTGATATAAAATTTAAGAAACGAAATATATATATGCAACAATTCATCGTTACCTTTTTGAAGCTGAGCAATTCCATGTCAAATCATCTGAAGAATGTCAGCTATTGTTTGTCATTTTTATAAAAATTCTAGAATCCGTTCTCTTAAGTGTTGAAAGAAAAACCTCAAAATAATTTTTTTTTGTAATAAAAAAGCTTAGGAGATATTCAGAATTGAAAATTTTGGTCCTTTTTTTCTTAAACTTTCATAACTTTGGTGATTTTAGTGATATTAAGGTCTATTTTTTTATAAATTATTCGTAATAGGATGCAGTTTTGGAAAATATTTTCTGAAGGGAAAAATTTCAAAAACTTCTTGGATTTTTCAAAAACTAATTTTGAAACTGAATTTCTAAAAAAAAAACACTTTTCATTTTCTTCATTTTTTATATATAGATAGCTTACAATGTCCTTTTGGCCAGGAAGGAATAGTCTATTCACTATTCCTTCGTGGTTTTGGCGTACGTTTTTAATTATTTCTCGAAAACTAAGGGAGATCCCATTTTGATATTTACAGGACTTGTAGAGGACATTGGAATCCATCTACATAAAAAAATGAAGAAAATAAAAAGTGTTTTTTTTTTTCAGATTACGAATAATTTACAAAAAGTGGACCTGGCTTCCGTTTTCGGTACCGATCGTGAGAGAACTCTTTTGTGTCAAGTGTTGGTTTTTTGGCTTTGGTGAAGGGAATCAGCGTGTGTGGATGCAGAAAGGGCAGTGAGTGAGGAGATCAGGGGTAAAGGAAGAAGGGTGAGTGAAGGCAAGGGTGTAAAGTGTGAAAGTAAGTTGTCAGAAAGGGAAATTGGAGCGCGTGAGTTTTGAGGTTAGGAGTAGAAAACTAGTTGCGGGGTAAGGGGTAGGCGAGTAAAGAGCGGGAAACGTCGCGGAATACTGGGCAAGGTAGGATACTAGGATGCCGACGGTACGAAGCCCACAATCGGGCGCCAGAGGGCAGGTAAATGATGAAACAAGAGGTGAGGTGGTTGTGAGCGCGGTTAGTGGGGAGAAGGGGGATGTTGACAGTAGCTGTGAAGAGACGTTAGATACGCCGACCAGGGTTGCGACGCCAGAGCGAAGGGATTCAGGTACGGGCCATCAACGCGGGAGGCCCTCTAACCTACAGCGGCTTAACAAGCTAGGCAGCGCGGGTTCGAATAGGAGTTTGGACGAATGGCGAAAAAAAGTGAGCGCGACTAGTAGTGAAGGGGAAGAAAAAAGAAAAAGAGAGGAAGGGGACGATGTAGAAAGGGACAAGGAAAGCAAGAAGGTTAGGACTAAACTCACTAAACGAAAAACACCAGAAAGAGATAGGGGGGACGGAGGAATTTTTGAAAAATTAGAGGCTCTCATAAAAGGGTTCAGAGAGGAAACAAGGAAGAGACTAGATGATATGAATAGGGATATGAATAGGCAGGGGAAAGACGTAAGGGGGGAAGTGAGAAAAGTAAGAGAAAAGTGGGAAGAGTGGGATAAACTCTGGAAAGAGGAGAAGGACAAGGTATGGGGTAAATTAGAGAGTATAGAGAATAGACAGAAAGAGGATGACGAAAAGAGAAATAGTCAGATAAAACAGTTGGAAGAAAGAGTAAACAACTTAGAAATGAGGAATGAGCATATGGGGAAAGAAACAGAGGGTGCGGAAATAGGAGAAGGGAGTAGTAGGAACGTGCAAAATGATAATGGAAGATTAAAGAAGAGACTAAGTGACATTGAAAGGAGATTGGAAGGGGAAGAAAGGGCAAAGAGAAAAAATAACATAGTAGTTAAGGGATTGACAGTAGAGAGTGAAAAAGGGGAAGTGGAAATCAAAAATCTTTTGAGAGATATTGGAGTTCAGGTAAGGGTAGAAGGAGTTAAGAGAATAGGTGGGACGAAGGAAGGAAAAGAAGGAATGTTTATAGTAAAAGTAGGGAGTGAGGACGAAAAAAAGAAAATTATGGAGAACAAAAAATTATTGAAAGGAAGAAGGGAAAGAATTGAAGAGGATTTGACTTGGAGGGAGAGGAAAAGGAAATGGCAGATAGAGCAGAGGGCATGGGTTGAGAAGAAAAAGGGGCGCATGGTATGGATAGGGAGAGACAGATTATGGATAAATGGGGAGGAATGGTTCTGGGACGAAGAATTATAAGAAATAAGGGAAAAGGGAAAAAGAGTTGAGAAAGGTAGAAAAAAGGAAGATGCAAAAGAGGTTAGAGATCAAACAGAGGGGTTTCCAAAAAGCAAGGCGGAAGAAAAGTGAGAAGGATAGGTGAGGGAAGGGAGGAGAAAAACGTGAAAATAGCTTTCTGGAATGTTTCATGCTTGAAGAACAAGAATGAAGGTTTTTTGCGGGAGTTAGAAAAGTGGGATGTGATTATGATGAGTGAAACCTGGGTCGATGAGAAGGATTGGAAGGGGGTGAAAAGGAGGTTACCTAAAGGTTATGTGTGGACAATGCAAGAAGCAAGAAAGGAACACGTTAAAGGTAGAGGGATGGGCGGCATGGTCTCAGGGGTGAGAAAAGAATTTTCAATAAAAGGGAGAATAGAGGAGGACAGGGAGGAAAAGGATGGTACAATGGTAAGAAGGATAATAATTGGAAAAGTCAAAATAGCGGTGGTTTCTGTATATAGAAGAAGAGCGGAAGAGGAAGGTTGGAGAGTAATAAGGAGATGGATGGAGGAAAAGAAGGAAGAGTTGGTTCTGATAGGAGGTGACTTCAATGCCTGGACTGGCGAGCAAGGGGGAGGGACTTGGGATGAAGAAAAGGAACCCTACATAAGGAGCTCCAAACATAGAGAGATAGACCGGGAGGGGAGGAGGTTACTAGACGTAATAGGAGAAACAGGATGGTTTATTTGTAATGGCAACATGAAAGGAGACGAAAAAGGAGAGATCACATTTATAGGTAAGGGAGAAACAGTAATAGACTACATCCTGGCGGAAGAAAGAATGAGGAATATGATAGGCAGTATTAATGTGGGGAATGAGATAGGGTCTGAGCACTTCCCAGTAATAGCTACACTGAAAGGTGGCATCCATAAGCGCAGCAGAGGGAGAAAGGAAAGAGGGGGAGAAAGGAACACGAAAATGGGAGTCTGGGGGGTAGATAAATTAAAAGAGTTTAAACAAAAAATGGAAACGCAGAATGTTAGGTATGAAAAGGAGGAGGGAGTAGACTCGTTAATTGAAAGGTTGAAAGGGTCGATTGAGAAGGTAAGGGATGAGGTAGGTACAAAAGAAGGAAGAGAAGAGGGAAAGAGAGGCTGGTGGGACGAGGAATGCAGGGAGAGTAAAGAGAGAATGAAAGAGTTTGTAAGAAATTGGAGGAAAGGAGAAATAGAGAAGGCGGAGTACAACAGGAGAAAAAGAGAACATGAAAGGATGCTGGAAAGGAAAAAGCAAAAGGGAAAGGAGAAATACAAGGAAGAAGTAGAAAAAGCGATCAAAGAAGGTAGGGTCTGGGATGTGATAAATAGGGAAAGAGGAGGAAGGAAGGGCGTGAATGAAGAAATAGAAATGGGCGAGTGGATGGATTATTTTAAGGGTCTGTTAGGGGGAGAACAAAATAGGATGAAAGGGGAAAATAGAAGGATAGTACAGGGAGAAATGGAGGAAGGGAACGAAATAACAAGAGAAGAAGTGGATCAGGCGATAGATAGACTGAAAAGAAACAAGGCTACAGGAGAGGATGGTATGGAGAACGAAGCAATAAAGTATGGAGGAGAAGGGATTAGAGAAGGGATGTGGAAGATCTGCAACAAGGTCTGGAAAGGAGAAGGGTGGCCGGAGGAGTGGATGACAGGGCTGGTGGTACTGCTTGTCAAGAAAGGGGATGGTAAGAAGGTAGAAGAGTACAGAGGGATCACTCTCATGCCAGTGGGTTATAAAATATACGCAGAAATTCTAAGAAAAAGGTTAGAGAATCAGATAGAAGAGAAACAAAGTATTCCACACAATCAGACGGGATTTAGAAAAGGAATGGGGACAATAGATAACATTTACGTACTCAACTACTTGGTTAACAGAAACTTAGGGAGAAAAAGAGGAAAATTAGTCGCCTTGTTCGTAGATTTTAAGGCAGCTTTTGACTCAGTGAATAGAAAAGTGCTATGGCAGGCAATGAAAGAGAGGGGAATAGAAGAAGGGTTGGTAGAGAGGATAAAGGAAATTTTTACTGAAACCAGGATTAGGGTGAAGATAGGGGGGGAAAAGGGGGAGGTTTTCTGGACAGGAAGAGGTCTAAGGCAAGGGTGCCCGTTGAGTCCGCTACTATTTAATATGCTGCTGGCAGATTTAGAGGAGAAGCTAAAGGAGAAAGGGAAAGGGGGGACGATTTTGGGTAATAGCAAACTATATTCTCTAGCGTACGCGGACGACGTAGTTCTATTAGCAGACGATGAGATGGGGATGAACCTAATGATAAGAATTTTCGAAGAGTATGTGGGAACAAAAGAACTGAAGGTGAACGTAGGGAAGACCAAGGTGATGTGCTTCAGAAATAGAAAGTCCAAAATAGGTTACGTTTGGAAGATGAACGGACAAACAGTGGAAAGTGTGGAGGAGTTCTGTTACTTAGGTTTTTGGTTTGAGGCAGGAGGGGGAAATGAGGTACAGGTGAGGAAAAGAATCGAATGTGCGAGTAAAGTAATGGGCCAAGTATGGGGTATAGGAAAGAGAAGGTTCAATGACGATTGGAGAATGAGGGTTTGGATGTTTGATGCGTTGGTTTGGGCGGTGTTGTGTTATGGAGTGGAGGTCTGGGGATGGAAGGAATATAGGAAAGTGGAAAGCATGCATGAGAGATTTCTGAGATGGGTAATGGGGGTTGCTTGGAGTTGCCCAGGATACATGTTAAGGGAAGAAATAGGAAGGGAAAAAATGGTAACTAGACAAATTAAGAGAGCCTGGAAGTTTAAAGAGAAACTGAAAAGGGGAGAAGGGAGCAGAATAGCACAAGTGTGCTTGGACGAAGTTCGGAATAAGGAGACGAGAGGCAATTTGGGAAATTCGAAATGGGAGGAAGAAAGGAAAAAAATGAGGAGGGCTTGTGATATACAAGAAGGGGTACTGGAGTGGGAGAACATAGAGTTAGAGCTATTAGTAAAACAAGGAGAAGAGAGATGGATAAATATTATGGATTCGAAGTACAATAGATGGTATATGATGGTCAAAGGTTAGCGGAACCAGAATATTTGCAAAAAATAAAAAAGGAAGACAAATGGAATAGAGTGGTACGGTTTAGAATGGGAGAAGGAGTGAGATCCTGTAGATATTGGATGGATGAAGAGGACAATCTGTGCAGAGTATGTGGATACGAAATGGAGTCATGGGCACATGTGTTAGAGAGGTGTACAGGGGAGGAAGATGGACAGTTGAGTGTGGATGAGTGTGTAAGATGGATTTTGGATGGTAATGGACAGGGAGTGACGTGGATGAAAAAACTGGAAGAAGTGAGAGAAAGCAAGGGAGCAGGGCAGAGCCAAACGGGTGCTCCTGTCTAAAGGAAAGTAACTAGCAAAAATTTTTAAATCGGTAAAAATGTATTTTATGGTAAGAGAAAACGGAAGCCCTGAAAGATCGCTCATTTGTAGAAGTTTAAGAAACAATAGTTATAATATTATTGTTATTTAAGTAAGGCGAAACATTAGAATATAAGCAGCGGTTAAGTTAGGTTAAGGATGAAATGTAAATATATGTACAGGGAGCGGAGGCCCTCAAGCCCGTAAAAGGGAGAGATTAAATATACATACATACATACATATACAAAAAGTGGACCTTAATATCGCTAAAATCACCAATGCTATGAAA
>CAKNYM010039113.1:0-11809 GCA_932195095.1 Andricus curvator
CTTTCATCCTATTTTGTTCTCCCCCTAACAGACCCTTAAAATAATCCGTCCACTCGCCCATTTCTATTTCTTCATTCACGCCCTTCCTTCCTCCTCTTTCCCTATTTATCACATCCCAGACCCTACCTTCTTTGATCGCTTTTTCTACTTCTTCCATGTATTTCTCCTTTCCCTTTTGCTTTTTCCTTTCCAGCATCCTTTCATGTTCTCTTTTTCTCCTGTTGTACTCCGCCTTCTCTATTTCTCCTTTCCTCCATTTTCTTACACACTCTTTCATTCTCTCTTTACTCTCCCTGCATTCCTCGTCCCACCAGCCTCTCTTTCCCTCTTCTCTTCCTTCTTTTGTACCTACCTCCGCCCTTACCTTCTCAATCGACCCTTTCAACCTTTCAATTAACGAGTCTACTCCCTCCTCCTTTTCATACCTAACATTCTGCGTTTCCATTTTTTGTTTAAACTCTTTTAATTTATCTACCCCCCAGACTCCCATTTTCGTGTTCCTTTCTCCCCCTCTGTCCTTTCTCCCTCTGCCGCGCTTATGGACGCCACCTTTCAGTGTAGCTATCACTGGGAAGTGCTCAGACCCTATCTCATTCCCCACATTCATACTGCCTATCATATTCCTCATTCTTTCTTCCGCCAGGATGTAGTCTATTACTGTTTCTCCCTTACCTATAAATGTGATTTCTCCTTTTTCATCTCCTTTCATGTTGCCATTACAGATAAACCATCCTGTTTCTCCTATTACGTCTAGTAACCTCCTCCCCTCCCGATCTATCTCTCTATGTTTGGAGCTCCTTATGTAGGTTTCCTTTTCTTCATCCCAAGTCCCTCCCCCTTGCTCGCCAGTCCAGGCATTCAAGTCACCTCCTATCAAAACCAACTCTTCCTTCTTTTCCTCCATCCATCTCCTTATTACTCTCCAACCTTCATCTTCCCCTCTTCTTCTATATACACAAACCACCGCTATTTTGACTTTTCCAATTATTATCCTTCTTACCGTTGTACCATCCTTTTCCTCCATGTCCTCCTCTATTCTCCCTTTTATTGACAATTCTTTTCTCACCCCTGAGACCATGCCGCCCATCCCTCTACCTTTAACGTGTTCCTTTCTTGCTTCTTGCATTGTCCACACATAACCTTTAGGTAATCTCCTTTTCACCCCCTTCCAATCCTTCTCATCGACCCAGGTTTCACTCATCATAATCACATCCCACTTTTCTAACTCCCGCAAAAAACCTTCATTCTTGTTTTTCAAGCCTGAAACATTCCAGAAAGCTATTTTCACGTTTTTCTCCTCCCTTCCCTCACCTATCCTGCTCACTTTTCTTCCGCCTTGCTTTTTGGAAACCCCTCTGTTTGATCTCTAACCTCTTTTGCATCTTCCTTTTTTCTACCTTTCTCAACTCTTTTTCCCTTTTCCCTTATTTCTTCTAATTCCTCGTCCCAGAACCATTCCTCCCCATTTATCCATAATCTGTCTCTCCCTATCCATACCATGCGCCCCTTTTTCCTCTCAACCCATGCCCTCTGCTCTATCTGCCATTTCCTTTTCCTCTCCCTCCAAGTCAAATCCTCTTCAATTCTTTCCCTTCTTCCTTTCAATAATTTTTTGTTCTCCATAATTTTCTTTTTTTCGTCCTCACTCCCTACTTTTACTATAAACATTCCTTCTTTTCCTTCCTTCGTCCCACCTATTCTCTTAACTCCTTCTACCCTTACCTGAACTCCAATATCTCTCAAAAGATTTTTGATTTCCACTTCCCCTTTTTCACTCTCTACTGTCAATCCCTTAACTACTATGTTATTTTTTCTCTTTACCCTTTCTTCCCCTTCCAATCTCCTTTCAATGTCACTTAGTCTCTTCTTTAATCTTTCATTCTCATTTTGCACGTTCCTACTGCTCCCTTCTCCTATTTCCGCACCCTCTGTTTCTTTCCCCATATGCTCATTCCTCATTTCTAAGTTGTTTACCCTTTCTTCCAACTGTTTTATCTGACTATTTCTCTTTTCGTCATCCTCTTTCTGTCTATTCTCTATACTCTCTAATTTACCCCATACCTTGTCCTTCTCCTCTTTCCAGAGTTTATCCCACTCTTCCCACTTTTCTCTTACTTTTCTCACTTCCCCCCTTACGTCTTTCCCCTGCCTATTCATATCATCTAGTCTCTTCCTTGTTTCCTCTCTGAACCCTTTTATGAGAGCCTCTAATTTTTCAAAAATTCCTCCGTCCCCCCTATCTCTTTCTGGTGTTTTTCTTTTAGTGAGTTTAGTCCTAACCTTCTTGCTTTCCTTGTCCCTTTCTACATCGTCCCCTTCCTCTCTTTTTCTTTTTTCTTCCCCTTCACTACTAGTCGCGCTCACTTTTTTTCGCCATTCGTCCAAACTCCTATTCGAACCCGCGCTGCCTAGCTTGTTAAGCCGCTGTAGGTTAGAGGGCCTCCCGCGTTGATGGCCCGTACCTGAATCCCTTCGCTCTGGCGTCGAAACCCTGGTCGGCGTATCTAACGTCTCTTCACAGCTACTGTTAACATCCCCCTTCTCCCCACTAACCGCGCTCTCAACCTCCTCACCTCTTGTTTCATCATTTACCTGCCCTCTGGCGCCCGATTGTGGGCTTCGTACCGTCGGCATCCTAGTATCCTACCTTGCCCAGTATTCCGCGACGTTTCCCGCTCTTTACTCGCCTACCCCTTACCCCGCAACTAGTTTTCTACTCCTAACCTCAAAACTCACGCGCTACAATTTCCCTTTCTCACAACTTACTTTCACACTTTACACCCTTGCCTTCACTCACCCTTCTTCCTTTACCCCTGATCTCCTCACTCACTGCCCTTTCTGCATCCACACACGCTGATTCCCTTCACCAAAGCCAAAAAACCAACACTTGACACAAAAGAGTTCTCTCACGATCGGTACCGAAAACGGAAGCCACAAGATTTCTAATGTGATAAATAAGTTACATCTTTAATTTATTTCAGCATAAAATTAAGTTTAAATATTAATGATTGAAAATCAATCCTAATGTAAAAGTACATTTCAAATTTTAATTTAAAAAATGGTTTCATGAATAAAATGTCAGGACGGAAATTCCTACCTCACAACTTGTGAACTACCCCAGTGGGCACAAAATTTGACGACATCTTTACGACATCGTTACGAGATCTTTACGACGACTTGAAGACATCCTATGTCCATGTCGTTAAGAAGTCTTTACGATGTCGAAAAGACATCGTCAGATCGTACGACGTCTTTACGATATCATGAAGACATCTTAACGGCATGGACATAGGATGTCGTACAGTTGTCGTAAATATGTCGTAACGATGTCGTAAAGACGTCGCCAAATTTTGTGCCCACTGGGACGGTTAAGATCACAGTGAATATGGCGACTTTTCGACTGATGCCAAGTGCTTTATTCTCAGTCACGGAAAATATATTTTCATTAAAAATGAAAATGCAATAAGTGCAATGTTTTCTAAAATCTGGTGTCCGGATTTCCAGACCGACTTCATTCATACTTTCATGTTCTTCGCACTGCTGTCAACTACAACTACATAGCTACTATAATCATACATGAATGATTCCGAGACAGTTTAAAAACACAAAATTAACTCAGTTTTTTAAGAAGTTTATTCGCTGAGGTTAATTTATGTTACAGCAAATCTTTCAACTATAGTTCAAATTTAATAATATCAAGAATTCAAATCAACGATGTAAACTTTAAGCTGTTTTTTCTGTGAAAGTATTTAACATCATTCGACGTTCCGCAAACGTCGTGACCAACGAGGCAACTCCAAGTGATTTGGTCATTGGTCAAACGTCAATTTCCTTAGATATTGTGAACAAAGTTTAGGTCCATACAATAAAAAACGCGAAATATCACGAAAATCTTGAAAAAGAAGGACAGCGGACAAAAGAGAAGGACGGAAGGTCAACCATCGAAAAAGAAGGACATGTCCTTCCAAAGAAGGACGTCTGGTCACCCTAATCCTAATTGATGATGAATATTTTAATTAAAACAGGATTTTAAGCTATAAGTCATTCTATCGATTTTCGCGCTGAAACACTCAATAAGGAAAAAAGTTTAGCGGTAATTCATGTGGTGTAGGTTGCACTGTGCAGGAGTTGAAAGCGAATGGAATAAGCAAAATTCAGTGCAGCGTTATCAGACAAACGTCTGTTAGTTCTCCCCCATACGACGTTAAATTACATGTGTTCATTAAATAAAAAATATATTGTAACATAAAGAGAAGTATTAGGTAAATCTGTAATTATAATTATGAATTTCCTAACACCAGACAATAATTCGAATTGCCTTTCCTACCCACACGGAGAAAATTTGTATATTAAAATTTACCCAATTAGTTCGGTAAATGGAGGACATTACTGCATTTAGATAAAGTTTACAATTATTTTAGTATTTAATACAAAACAGAACTATAAATAATACAAAAGAGTTATGTAAAATTTCAAGTCCAGAAGTGAAAATTCTGATATGTAATAATTGATATAAGGGTTGTATTATTTCCATACCAGTATATTATAAAATAACGAAAAGTATTGTAAATTTTCATTAAATGAATGATATAAAGTTTACTTATGTGTGATGTTAACGATTCACTTAAAAGAAAGTATAAATTGCAGAATTTTTAAAGAGATTTTCACTTTCATTAGGAGAGGAATTACACAACAGTAAGGTAAAATGAGAATCGCTAGGGACGTCAACATTCTCAGGGCTGAAGTTTAAAGCCAAGTCCCCGGTGAAAACTTTAACATTTTTAAGTTTCGGTTGATATTGTAGGATTTCAGAAAATATTCAAATATATAGACTATCCTTTACTCTCAGTAGATAATACTTATTAAGTTACTAAATAAAAGTAGAATGTATTTAAAAATTGACGTGTAAAGATGCGGGTGATGAAAAACATCGGACGGCGCTGGACAACTGACTTCGAACTTAAATTTTTAACCAAACAAATGAATTTTCAACCGAAAAGATGTAATGGCTATAAAAAAAAATTTGACGAAAAATGGAATATATTTAAATTTTTATTTAAAAAATTTAATTTTTAATTTCAAAAGTAATTTTCAACTAAAGAAATGAAAATTTCAACCAAAAACATTAATTTTCTACCAAAAAAGAATAATCTTTAAGAAAATACATCAATTTTCCATCAAAATTTTTAATGTACTTTTCAGCCCAATAGTTGCATCTTCAACCAAAAAAAAAGATAAATTTTCCACTAAATGGATGAATTTCCAACTGAAAAATATAAATTTTTAACAAAGCATAGAATAGTTTAATTTTTAGTTAGAGAAATAAGTTTTTAAGCAAATAAAATGAATTTCCAACTAAACAAATGAATTATTTACGAAAAAGATTAAATTTGTATGAAAAAGAATCTCGATAAGAAATTGAGTTAAATTTTTAGTTTGAAAAATCAATTTTTAACAAGAAAAAACTATTTTTTAACCAAGAAAATTAAATAAAATACATGAATTTTAACTAAAAAGGTTAATTTTCTACCAAAAAAATACAAACTTCAAACAAAATAGATACATTTTTAACTAAAAAAGATAAATTTTCAACAAAAAATAGATTAGTTACATTTTCAGATAGAGAAATAAGTTTTTAAGCAAATAACTTAAATTTTCGTAGAAGTATTTAAATTTTCAAAGAAACAAATTAATTCTCTACCGAAAAGATTAAATGTCTATAAAAAAATTTCAAAACAAAATTTAGTTTACTTTTTAGTTAAAAAAAATTATTTTGAATAAAAACACTAATTTTCCACCAAAAGAAAGAATTGTAAGTAAGTGGAAAAAATTGTCATTCATATTGAATCCACTGGAATTTTCTCGCTCTAATAAGGAAACTTCTGTAAATCATGTGCAACGTTCTCAAATAATATAAGATTTTCTGTAAAATCTATAAAAAAACGTTGAAAAATGAACCGAGTTCTTTTTCTAAAGAAAGGGTAATTAGTGCGCGCATAGCACGCACAATGTTCTAGTATCTTTAAAAAGTAGATCATGCAAAAATTTAAAATATTGAAAATTGAATAGTTTAAAGTTTTGAGGTTACAAAATTAAAAAAAAAATTACCCAATATTTTTATTTACTTCCTACAAATTTATAAGCCCGCTTATTAACAAAATGTTAAAATAACAAATTTCGATGAAACGGGGATCAGATATTTTTTTGGACGGCCCTGACATACTCGTACTTTAACTTCATAGCCGAGCTTTTTTTCTCGATATTCCAAGTGTTAGGTTAGCCGTGAGGTTTAGTTGTTAGCGATAGAACGCGTTAAACGTAGCTTAGGACTTAGGCGGTTCGAAACCCGTCACAGCGTTTTCAGTTTTTAATAGCGTTAATATCGTTAAAAGCGTGCAACTACACCGTATGTAATGTATTGTAATTTAATGTAATTGTTTAAGTTGAATTGTTTATATGTACCAACAATATACTTATGAATTGTATTATATGGGTAAGTATGTGTGTGTAATAGTGGATGACCTTCCACAGAATCTGTTTGTAGCAAGAATGTTTTTTTTTCGCTCTTGCACGAAATTTTGCATGACTGGGATGTCCCAGCTAACACAGTTACTAGTCCGAATAGTCACATAATTGTAACAAGATTAAAAAAACCAGTCACTGGTGACTTCCATGCTGGTCACCCAGTGACAATATATTTCCCACTCAAAGTAGTAACAAATTACAAGCGAAGCAGGTAACATTATCCCGCCATTGTAATCACATGCTTGTAACAAAGTGATGTTTGGAAACGCAACGTGCAATGACAGCTTAACCTCAAAATATACATCGTTTCGGAATTATAATTATGAATATTTTTGCAAAAATGTTGGAAAGGAACATAATTAAACGATAAATAAGTTCCAGAAAAGGGAGATAATATGTGAACAAAGCTTTTATAAAAAAAACAGATATTTATCAGCTGAACCCTTACGAAAAAGAAATTACATTATAGAGGTTAGACCCAAAATGTATATGTATAAATGAAGATCGCTGCCGGCTGTTACCGCCATGTTACTAGTCTGACAGGGAACGGTTGCAAACAAGCCTCCCTAGTAAACTACGGCGATTATGCCGTTACCTGCTAGGAGACTGAGATACAAGTAACAATTCTTCTGATAACATGTGATCATTCAGGAACATTTTAGGATGGTAACAGGTTAGCTGGGGTAAAATTCGCACATTTAGAGAGGTAGACTTTGTTTTCTTTGATTGAAACTGTACCTAACAGTTCGACTCATTTTACCTAACTGGTAGGTAATCGACATCTCATTTTACCCAACTGTCAGGTAATCTTTATTATCTAGTTGTATTATTTCTTACTGAATCTGGAATTAAATTTTAATGAATTTATATTAATAATCCATATTTCCGCAGCAAATATTACCCAATTTCATTTTACATGACTGGAAGTGAAATTTTAATATAATGCCGTAATATCCTCCGTTTACCGAACTAAGTTATGTAAAATTTAACACACAAATTTTCTCCGTGCAGTGAACACAAAATTTGACGACGGCTTTACGACATCGTTACGAGATCTTTACGACGACTTTAAGACATCATATGTCCATGTCGTTAAGATTTCTTTACAATGTCGAAAAGACATCGTCAGATCGTACGACGTCTTTACGATATCGTAAAGACATCTCAACGACATGGACATAGGATGTCGTAAAGATGTCGTTCCAGGAACGTCCTACTGGCACCTGAAGGGAACTTACCTTTATTGTTATTTTTAACAGCAAATATCTCATAAACCGTAAGAGGTAGATAAAAATAGATGCCATTTTTGAGTTTTGAGTACCGCATATACTACACTATAATATGATATTCATATTATAAACTGACATCGACTTTCACATCCATTTTGGTTTATTTATTGCCACTTCTTTAGAAAAAACTCGGCTTATTTACCAACATTTTGTTATGGATTTTACAAAAAATCGTATATGATTTGAAAGCGTTGTATATGATTTACAGAAGTTTCCTTATTATCGCGAGAAAATTCTAGTAAATTCAATATGAATGACACAATTTTTTCCACTTACTTACAACTCTTTAAAATTGGCAGAATATTTTTTTAATTGACGAACCATGACTCTCCGCGTGTGTGATAATCTGACATCGTAATTTTAATATCGTTTAAAAATTTTTAAAATATGAAAAATACGTTTTCAAGGTATTTCTGAATGAACTATTCACCAAGATAGAATTATATTCGACTATTCGAATTTTCTATAAGGCTCCATTAATCGCATTTTCTGGACATTTTGTCCATAAATATATTAAATTATTTTATTTTTACATCAAAATTTTATCTTTAAAGTTCAAGAGTAAGAAAAATGTGACATTTATGTTCATGATGAAATTGAGAAAAATTCAAGATCTATAACGTAACATATTATCAGGGTTGCAAAAATAGTAGTTAGTCCATTAACAATTAAATAATTAAATTTCAACTATCAATTAAATTTTTTTTAATTATGAATTAAAATTTAATTTCTAATTAAAATATTTCTAATTGAGAATTAAAATTTAATTTCTAATTAAAATTTTCCTAATTAAGAATTAAAAGTTAATTTATAATTAAAATTTCTCAAATTGGGAATTAAAGTTTAATTTCTAATTAAAATTTTTCTAATTGAGAATTAAAATTTTATTTCTAATTCAATTATTAATTAAAATATAGTTTTAATTAAAAACTAAATTTTTATTTTCAATTGAACAAAATTTAATTAATAACTGAATTTTAATTGCCAATTAAACAAAATTCGATTAAAAATTAAATTTTAATGTTAAATTTAAACCAAATTCAATTAAAAAATGAATTTTAATTGTCTATTGGAAAAAATGTAATTAAAAATTAGATTTTAATCGCCAATTGAATAAAATTTAATTAAAAATTAAATTTTAAATGTCAATTAAATAAAATTCAATTGAAAACTAAATTTTATTTCTCAATGAAAATTTGTATCATTAAGTATTATAAGTTAATGGATAATTAAGGCCTAATTGAATTAAAAATCTAATCGATTATTTGCAACCCTGCATATTATGCAGTCAAGACATACGCATACAACAGTATTACAATTTATATTTGACATGAGCACAAGTAACGGTATTGCTAAATAACAATCAAAATGGTATTTTTACAATGAGCGAGAAATAACCATTTTTCTATATTTTCATTGCATTAAAATTTGAGCTTCTCTTTAGATATTGATCCTGTAATGACAAATTTCACAACTTTGCACTTTAGAGGTTTTTCATATTTTTCAAGATCATAGAAAGAATAACGAAAAAGTTTGCAATTTACAGGGTATTTACATCAGCTCTTGCTCAAATCATCCTGTGAATCTGACTTTGGTCCCAGGATTTTTCTCCTAATATAACTATTTGATTAAATTTTCAAGATTTTCCTTTATCATGAATATCGAATAAAAAACCCTTTTTAGTTGAAAATTGTACTTCGTTGAAATTAAAACAACAAAATCCATCATTTTAGTTGAAAAAAATTTTCTTTTGTTCAAAATTTAACTATTATGTTGATATTTTTGTTTAAACTAATTTTTTAACTGAAAATTTAACTATTTCAAGTTTGGTAGAACATCAATCTTCTTCAGTTGAAAATTCAACTATTTGTTTGAAAACTTATGTATTGTGTTGAAACTTTGCCTTTTGTGGTAGAATATTATTCTTCTTGGTGACTCATTCATAGTGATGGGCGCTGCCCGGTATTTCAGTCATGACCAATCCTGACCAGTCATGACGGTAAATGTTGGTAAAACGCGGTCAGACCTAAATATCTCCACCAGGAAAAGTTTTTCTATAGATAAAAGTGGTTTAGTTATTAGGACATACCCTATGCTAAACGCGTGCAAAAAGTTGTTCGGTTCTAAATTTTCCAGTTATTCTCAAAATAATAAAAATGTCAAAAAGCTGAGCATAGCAGACGATACTTTTGACAGTTTCGCGCGAGTTTCAAGGGGAATTTAAATCTGACACTTTATAAATTGACAAACTACATTGAAAATGTGTCACATTTATTAACAAATATTTTTTAAATAATAGTTAGTAGTATGTTAAGTTATCATAAATAAAAATTCCTTTAATTTCATTCCTAAACGCTAAGGTATAATACAATACATATTTTTATTATTATATATATATATATATATATTATATTATATTATTTTTATTATTTTATTTATTTATTTTTTTATTATATTATATTATATATTATTTTTTATTATTTTTATTATTATTTATTATATTATATTATATATATATATATATATATATTATTATTATATTATACAGGTATATACAATACATACAATACTTTTTACAATATAATAATACTTTGTATTTTGTAGGTTATGATCGCAAATAAAAATACTGTTTTTTTTCTTTAACTTGCAATATAATGTAGATACAAATTTAATTATTAATTTAAATTTAGTAGTAATTTGCGTAATTTAATTATATATACATATATGTAAATTACGTATACATACTCATGTATAAATGTATTTAAAAATGTTTTCTAAATAATTTAAACTAAATAATTTGAAAAAATATTTTAAATTTTAATGCCAGGCAAATGAAAAATAAATTTAAATTATGTCTTTATTTGTCTATGAAATTTGAAGAATGAAACGGTTTTTTGTTATTTTAAATAATTTAAGATTTAATGTTAATTTATTTTTAAAAGTAATGAATGTTGTGTAATCATCGCATTTAACAGACTTTATTTATTATTAATCAGACTGATAGAATGAGCAGTAACAAAAATCCTCTTCCTCAAAAGTTTCCTCATAATCATCGTCTATTTTTTCCTTCTTCTCCTTCTCTTGGAATGCACTGATGGTTTTGCGTGGATATGACTAAAAGCGCTAAAACTTTTTTATTATAAGAATTGCCTTATTGAATTTCTTCACATATAAATAATAACAAATAATACATTATTTACAAAAATTACTCATAAATCTAAATTCATAATAATAAGATATTAATTTCATTTAATTTAAAGAAAAAAAATCTGCCCGCTTCGCGGGCACATTCTCATCGCGCGCGGCTCGCTTCGCTCGCAAGTTTCAGCGCGCCTAGGGCGCGCACCTGTTGGATCTCGCGCTTCGCGCTCGATTAGGTATTCACCTCGCGCTTCGCGCTCGAGTATATGTTTATCTCGCGCTTCGCGCTCGATAATGCATTCACCTCGCGCTGCGCGCTCGGACACATTTGTCGCCTAGGTTTTCACACTTCATGTGCTCGCTATTGCGCGCTTCGCAGGCTAATACTCTCTTAGTAAGCTTCATCGTTATGACCTGCTTTTGGTTTAATTATGTTAGTTTTACATAAAAATAAGAACTAATTTACTTAAGGTTCTATCGACCTTAAGGAACACATTCTCATCACGACACTCGCGCTTCGCGCTCGATATTTGGTATGATCATCATGTGAACCTCGCGCTTCACGCTCGTTTCTGTTCATCGTATAATAGAAACCCAAAAGTTTGAGCGCGCTTGCTGCGCGCAATTTGGTCGTCGCGCTTCGCAACGACCATATGTTCAATGTTCTTCAGATAAAAATGACTAAAGTTGTATTTGATTTAAAACGAAGAAGGTAATTCCTTTACTTCAGCGTATATTTCCGTATCTTCATAATAAATCCTACAATCAGAAAGATTTTTTTCCAACTATCTAAAAAGGGGAGAAAAAAAGTATTTAAGTCGTTTTTGGAACATATATCTTGCTTTTTCATTCAT
>CAKNYM010039114.1:0-31992 GCA_932195095.1 Andricus curvator
TAATAAAACTCACTGATGAGGGCCACCATTGTGTGCCGAAACGTTTGGAACAACTTAATTCGTTTCAATTCTCCTGACCCTAAAGCCAACAACTTACATCAACAATTTCTACACAATTTAATTTTTGAGGGTCAATAAAATCCCCCAGCTACTGTTTACAACAAAATTGATTTGTCACTTTTTATTCCCAACGAACAATGACAAATTTCTTGGGTCAACTCTGCCCTTACCTGAAAATTGAGCAAAAAGTTGGCCGACCACTAATAAAGTTTAAACCTCAGAATAAATCTGGTTCGCCAGTAGGTTGACAGGCGAAGCCTTTATGGCGACTGCAATAAACCTCGCAGAGTCAAGCTTTGTTGGTGCCTCGAAATACAAACTTGCCCTAACCGACGTCAAAGTATGTACATTCTAAAATGCGCAATAAATTGTTAAATATGAACATTACAATCAAATTTTCTTTATGAAAGTGGAAGTACACCCAAAAAGGAATATCTTTTATTTCTTGAAATTTCTTGATGAAATTGTTTCCTACAAAGAAAAGCAGCTTTGTATTTTTGCTCTGAATTTTTTTATTTCTTTAATCGATGTTTTCTCGAAATTGATCACTTTTATCAAAAAATGTTCTCTTAGAAAAAAATGCTCCTCTGAGAGTACTCCAACTTTTGTAAGAAGCTTTTTTCTGTGCAATAAATATTTTAAACAAAATAAGCACCATTTTCTTTTTCCTCGTTTTTCCTCGTAATTGTTAATTTTTTATGTTAACAATTGATTTAATCAAAAAACGATAGAGGACGTTTCTCTTCATAAATCAGTTCTCTAGCCGACCATGTATTTGAACTTTTGAAAAACCTCAAATTACAATAGGATTATTGCATTAATTAAAAAATAATTAAAACGCGAATATCTCAAACCTCCCCATTTTTCGGGGGGGGGGGCACCCCACTTTTTCGTAATCAGCACAACATTTTATATAATATTCAGTGAAAAATCCTGCGGACCTAGAACGGCATACAGGATTACACCCAGCTCCTAGACCTAGAGTATAAAGAACGCTTGCCGAGAAAGGGTCTGCTTTATGAGTTTATAGTGTCAAGACGCACCGTGATCGACTTTTATGGCCGAGCTGATGAGCGCTCCGCCCCGAAAATTAAACAGCTTAAGTCGTAGACCTGTCAAATTGCAAAAATTCACTCAGATTTGTTTTCATTGTAGCAGGCTTATTTATATTTTTCCTAATCTGCTTTTTCGAAAAATGTGATCTTCAACCTTCGAGGAAAATATTTTTTAAATTTCACTATAAGATATATTATTATTATTATTATATTATATATTATTATATATTATTAGCGCTGTTATTAGGCTTTCAAAACAGTGAAAATTGCACTTTTCAAGCAACCGTTATTAATATTTTTTATGAAATTTTCATTGAAGAAATGCTTTTATGTGGATGCTGAGGACCTGAAGAATAACATATTAAAAGTTCAAATTAAAAAGTGGATAACTTCGTGGTTTAAATCTTAAATGAATAAAAAGTTGGTTTTGTCCATGTTAATTACATAAGAACTTCAAAAACGATGGGCCATCTCAAATATTGTTTAAAATAAAATTTAAAAAAAATCTGGCTTCTACAATCGGATAAACTATCGTTATTTGCCTTTCGCTCCTAAAAAAACATGCTTTATAAAATTGACAAAAAAAGCCCATTGATTATTCCGCTTTCGGAAAAAGTTGTGAGTTTCATTCAATTTTAATTTACAAAAGCCTTGTAACGTAATCTTGCCACGTGAAATACCACCGTTTGTGCTTTAATTTTACGAAGCGTGTTTAGATATTTTATGCCGTGACATGTTTCGTACAACGATGATAAATTTAGGAAAATCCGTAATAAGTTTCTTAAATTTAAGATAAATATTGTTTAATTCAGTTATCGTAATTTACTTATATATTGTATAATTGATTTCAAGAATGCTCAACTCTTCGATGCAATATGGATCTGAAAAAAAACTTTTTTTTACCTTACCCAAAACCGAAATTTAGTGTCTCAAATGTTAAAAAACATTATTTAAAGAAAATTTCTTTGACTACAGATAAAAAACTTTATAATCTTTGTAAGGTCATCGCCGGCCACTATTTTCTTTCGAAAGTATAGTGAAAAATATGACTTGTTACCCTACTTTTCAAGACTAATTTCTCAGCTTGTAATGATTATTTCACATATTTTCTAAAAACTCGCCATATATATGGCGAGTTTTTATGTTTTATCTATCTTTTTTCTACAATTTTTTTTTGCTTTATGTTTTATCTACAAATGTAGATTTTATCTAAAAATTTGTCTGCTTAGGTGGTATACCTGGATTCTTCAATAAATAAGGTAGAAGGTATATTTTTGTCAAATTTGAATAAATATTGATGATATTAAAAATATGCCTGGTCAAATTTACCCTACTTTTGAAGACTAACTTCTCGGTTTGTAACGATTATTTAACAATTACAAAATAAGATCCTTATAACAAAAACTACTTTTTCTAGCGGATTGAAAAATTTCAATCCAAATTTTTAATACATATCAAGTATATTTCGAAACTATCCCAATGAAATGTTTTAATTAAACGAATATTCAAATAGAACATTTTCGACATTTCAAACTGTGTTTCGACTTCGTACGGCTATTTTATCAGAAACTATTGTTGACAATTATTACATGTGTGGTATACCCGGATTCATAAACGAATAAGGTGGAAGAGTTCTTTAAAGATAATTGAAAAGGAAATAAATCTTTATAGATCAACTGGGACTGAAAATATTAACCGATTTTTTTCAATATTTTTTTTTATTCACTCGTAATAATATAACGAGGCTAATGCAGTCTATTAAAATTGAATTAATTAATATTGTACAAAATTTTGACGCAAAGGTACCGGTTACCAGATAATGCCTGACCCAGGCCGACTGTCTCCTCATGATGATTTCATTGCAGGCAATTCTTTCACACTTTTTTTCCTATGTACCCTTTTTTCCTGAAAATATTCCTACTGCGATTGGCTGTCGAAAATTTTTTGTTCACTAACGAGCTCCACCCTTCGAGGCGTGCTTATCATATTTCTGTCTCTCTCGCACACTCAACTCAGATTTCCCACGGGTGTCCCCAGCCCTCTTAAAGGGTCAACGATTTAAATGAATTTTTTTTTCATGACGGAAAAGCCTTTATTTGTTGAAAATTCGTCTTTTTGGTTTTAAAATTCATTTTTTTGGATTAAATCTCAATAATAACATTTTACACAAAAAGTATTGAAATTTTTAAAATTACATTTATGGAAATTAGTAAATTTTTCACTCCAAATACAGAATTGATTCAAAACAGGAATAGGGCCTAATTATCTAAAAAAAAGATGTAATTCTAGTATTTATGGTGTAAAATGTGGCAAGTCATTTGCTTTTCAGATATTGTGGCGAATTACTATGCTCCCGCATAATTCACGAGGATATTGATTGACCACTATTTGTTAGTAGTTTAATTTGTGAGTATTCTTTCATATAAAAATATTTAAATGAGATGACCAACGATTGTAGCGATTACCTACGTCATTTTCTGATATATTATACCTAAACTTGATTCTACCTCACCTAAAATGGCTAAAACCGAAGTTTGTCTCTCAAACGTTATAAAAGATTAGTTAACGAAAATTTCTTTCTCTAACTGGATAGAATAATTTATAATATGCAGAATAATTTATATTCAACATTAACTTTTGTCGAAACTTTTTTTTCAAGCTTAAACTATTAGGCCGGATTTTTTCGATGCAATTATAGCTGGAAACTAGGTAAATATTCTAAATATTTCTAAGAAAAATAAAAAATTTTAAGTAAAATATTGATTGTTTTAAAACACTTTAGAAGTTCGGGACCGCCCTAGGAGCTCTGCATTTTAAAAGATGTTTATTGTTCATAAACATACCTAATACATCATTCTTCAACTTTTCCAGGCAGATGCTTTTGTTCAAAATTATTTTCATTATGACGCATTGATTGTCCCATAGCTGAGTGTATGAGATCGACGAGATCTGCGTGCTAGCAATCAATCTTGTACTTTAAAAGTTTTTTATTGATAGCTAACATTAAAATGTAATACAGGAAAACGAAAAATATTGATAAAATAAATATAATATGTTAACCCCTATAAAGGGTAGTTTCTGACGCTCAGGGGTAGCATTTTTTGTCTTCTTGGGTTAATATTTTTTTCCTGAACGTGTGGTACCATCAGTTGTATTCCCTGGCAAACAATTACTATATTTACAAAAATTAACATTAATTAATAATTTTAAGTCAGTTTAAGGCTCAAGGACCACAGTTTAAAATTATTTTAAAATGAAAAGAAAAATATGACCATTTTTTTTTATAATGGAGCTCCATCGTATTTTACAATTATTTACACCATGCAATTTCTTTAAAATGTCATGCAAAGTACTGTATGCAGCACGTTTAAGACAAGTAGCGACACAGTCTTTCTTCCGCAACACTATATATCCGCTTCAATTTTATTAATGATCACAACTAAACTACGAACAAATGCATACAATATCATACACTCATGCAATATATCAAAATAGCCCATGTAGAAATCGCCCCATTTGTCCCCATATCAATTAGGGCAATGGTCAGATTCCAGTAAATGAGCTTGAAGACGTTAATGTAAAAAAAAATTTGTGCTTTTCAGACTGAAAACTATTTTAAAAAGTAAGGAATTTCGGGCAAATGTAACAAAAGTCAAGTTTAGAGCATTATTTCTTATGTAAGAGGCAATGGGAGAAATTTGAAAAAATTCATGAATAGGAGGAAAAAATTTGGGAATAAATTGTAGTTGACAAATTTGAGAAATAATGAAAATTGTTGCTTAGATTTACAAAAATGAACAGCTATACTATATTCAGTTTTAAAGATGATATTAAAGCGATTCAAACTCCAAACTGTAACCGATAGGCTCTGTAATTATTTACAATCTCCCGGAAGGATGTGATTGTTTTATTTTTGGTGGAAATCGTGATATTTTCAGACATTTTTTTTGTTGGAAATTAAGTGTTAGAAACCAGCGGGGGTGCAGTTTTTTTGCTGCCGGTCAGAAGAGGCGTCAATGTCTGGGTAGGATTTCAGAAGCACAGGTCAAAGAAAGGCACCAGCGGTCGGCAGCAAAAAAAAATGCACCCCCGCTGGTTTCTAACAAATGTTACTTCGGAAATTTTTAGTTTGAACTCTCAATAATTTACACATATAAAATAGAAGCTTTTATTTAAAGAGATGAAGGGAAGTATAAGTAAAGAGTTTGGCAGCATGAGAAACAGCAAAGGTGAAATGCTATATGATACAGGCGGAATAGTATAAAAGCTTTAAAAGACTCTTTTAAAGCATTATTATTAGGAGGTGAAGCTATAGGGCAACAGAACTGCGACATAGAAAATAATGCATTAGAAAACCCAATTGAAAAAGGATGTGTCACTAAGGTTAGAGATATAATTAAGAACTTAAAAAACGGTAAGGCTGCTGGTGCAGACAGTATTAGAGCTGCAATGCTTAAATACGGTGGCGAGTACATATCTCACAGGTTGTGCGAATTGATAAATTTATAAAGTATCGACATGGGAGAAGTCCCAGACGATTGGAGAAAAGCGATGTCCGTACCAATATACAAAAGAAAGGGAGATAAAAGCAACTACAATAATTACAGAGGTATCAGCTTATTAAGTACCGTAAGTAAAATATACTTGAAAATACTTATTCGTAGGGTAATGAGAATAACAGACGAAAAGATATGGGAAGTCCAAAGTGGATTTATGCCAGGAAGATCATGTACAGATCAAATATTTAGCTTAAGACAGATAACAGAAAAAAGTTTAAGAGTAGGAAAGAAAGTTTTCTGTACATTTGTCGACCTAGAAAAAGCATTTGACAAGGTAAATAGACGTAAACTTTGGGAATTTCTTAAAGAGTACGGAGTCAATGGATGGCTCCTACAAGCAATAAAATCAATATATACAGGTAGTAAAGCGAGTGTAAGGGTTAATGGGAAACTGAGTGACCTGTTCGATATTATGCAAGGCGTGAAACAAGGATGCGTTATGTGTTCATGGCTATTTATCATATTTATGGATAAGTGTCTAAGAATGGCCCTCTTCGACGAAGAAGGTGTAGATCTCGAGACAGTGAGGGTACGCGGGTTAGCTTTCGCAGATGACAAGATTTTTATGGCAGAATCAATCGAGGACTTTCAAAGAATGTTGAATAAAACTGAATACAAGCATGAAGAACATGAGCCTCAAAATTAACGTAAATAAAATAAAAATCATGTTGTTTGAAGGATAAAATGAGAAAACAATGTGCACCATTGTCCTAAATGATGAGAGATTAGAACAAGTTGATAAATACGTATATCTGGGTAGCCTATTCACTAGTGACGGAAAGATAGATGGGGAGTTAGATAGACGCATAAACGAGGGTCAGAAAGTTCGCAGTAGAGCAGGGTCCATTCTCAGAAGTAAAAATATATCAGAAAAGCTAAAATGGCAATACATAATTCTATATTTGTACCGACTGTGCTATACGGTAGCGAGACATGGACCTGTCAAGAAAAGGATAAGAGTAAAATTAACGCGATTGGCATGAAACCTCTGCGCACAATTTGCGGGAAGACGCTGATGGACAAAGTGTGAAACGAAATAATCCTCAAACATTGTGGTGCAAAATAGACAATAGTTGACACATGGGAAAGAAATCAATTAAGATGGTTCGGACATGTTGAAAGAATGAAAGATGAACGACTAACGAAACAAGTGTATAAAGGTAAAGTAAATGGCAGAATGCCCAGAGGTAGACCGCGGAAAGAATGGTTAGAATGTGTGAATGAGACCTTAATCCGAAAATATATAAGAAGCCATAGAAACAGGAGAGCTTGCATGAAAAAATGCATAGACGTGAAGGAAGCTCGAGAAGTATGCCAGGACAGAAAAGTGTGGCGACAAATAGTTTGTGAAAAGAATGTGAATAGAGTGAATGACGCCTGAAACAAAAGACCTTGGATACTAATGGGCCCGAGTGGGGCACCTCACATAACAACCTTGTGAGGCTCTTCACTTGGGATGATCGCTAGAGAGATTGATCAGCAACCTGGGTCGGAGCAGTGCTGCGGACCGAACGTGTTATTTAAATAAATAACACAAAAATTCTAGCTCAATCTAACAAATCTATCCTCCTTCCCCACATTACTATTTTCCAACCGAGCGACTCACGCCTACTCCGAAAAGGAAATGTCTTAATGGTATAACAAAAAAAAACTTTGGTCTATTCATTTTTTCATAGCTTGTGTCGTTTGTCCAAAAATTTAATTTTTTTATTTTCAATGTTTTTTTCTAGGAATAAAACAAAAACTACCCATAATATCAAAAAATGATCAATAACAAATTTGTAGTTCTTTTTTGTTTGAATAACTTTTGTTTTATTTTTTTTTCGTAGCTGGTGTCACTTGTCCAAAAATTGAATTTTTTTATTTTTAATGTTCTTTACGAATAAAACAAAAACTACCTGTCCTATGAAAAAGTGATTAATAAAAAATTTGTAGATCTTTCCTGGGTGCACAATTTTTGTTGATTCCTTTTTTTTCGTATCTTGCATAGTTCGACCGCAAAATGGAATTTTTGATTTTTCATTATTCTTTGTGCGATCAAAATTTGAATTTTCGATTTTTCGAAAAAATTCAGAAAGTTGCTATGATAATCTTATAGGGCTTCTAAAAAGCAACGTTTTTCTTCTCTTGACTTTTTTTTATATCGTGCGCTGTTTGGCTTAAAATGTTCATTTTCGTTTGTTTTTTTGGATTTTGAAAATGCTATAACTCTGAGAATTTTCTTTTTATTGAAAAAAGTCGTGAGGATAAATTATCCGAGTTTCCGAGTACTATGAATAGCCGTACATAGAATTTTTAAACCTTGGAAAAAAATGGTCTCAAAAAGTTAGAAAATGCTCTAACTTTTTGAATTTTTATCCAAAATAGCTGTTTAACGAACTCGTTCTTTCTTTTTAGGTCTTAAAAAAGTGAGCCGAAGCAAAATACATTCTGATCAATCTTTCGGAAGTTATTGTACCTACACGATACTACAAACTACAGACTACATGCTACAGACAGAAAGACAGACGGACAGAAAGCCACCTTCGTAAATATCGTTTTTTCTGACTCAGGGGGTCTCAAAACGTGGAGATTTGATGAAACCCGACTTAGTCAAATTTTACATAAAACCAATATCTTTTCATTAGGATGAGAGTGTAAAAAGCTTATTAGATATTAAAGAAAGTTGACGAGTCTGATTTTTTATTTAGTTTCCTCATTTTTTAAATAAATAAACAAATATGACGAAAAAAATCAAATTTTTTCTATTTGTCGTTACCGGTGCACTTTCCCCATAATTTCTTGTTACTAACAAATAAACATACGCATCTCCCCTCTAGGTGAGCGTCAACCAATAAGCAGATGTTCATCCCCTTTTCTAAAAACAGAGGCACCTATCAGATTAGAAGTGATGCGTTTATATACCAGCGCTCATTGAACATTTTCATCAATATGCGGCACCCATCTGGGGAAGTACTTATAAGACAAACATTGCTAAACTGCAAAGAGTACAAAATAAATGTCATCGAATGATACTCAATGCTAAAAGAAGAATGAGAATTACGGATCTTCACAGTAAACTCAATGTCTCCACAATAAAGGAAGAAATACATAAACTATCCAAAGAGTTTTATAACAACAAACTCACTTTGCTCACAATCCTGAAGGATACATGCTCCCTGCGCTATGAGGATGCACCCTTCAGGATTAAATATAAACTTCCGCAGCACTTACTGCAAAAGCAAATTAAATAATAGCCATATTTTGTTACCAACCACAATTAGCTATCGGCTAAGCACCTCTTGTAAATACTGTAAATAATATAAGTAGTTTTAAGTAATTTATTAACATTAAGATTGATTAGGTTTTTCTTTAAAATTTTTCCCTAAGCTCCAAAACACAAATTACCACAGTAATCAATGAGAACATAAAAATACAAAATATACTAACTAATTTTGGGTAAAATCGCAATAGATAGGAACCAAATTCTTAAAAATAAGGTACAAAAAACTGTATATGATTTTATGAACAATAAAGACATTTTTGAACTTGAACTTTGAACATTTTCATCATTTCATTGTATCATGATCATTGATTGTGACATGATTGTATCATTATGAATTGATTCTGATTCCATTGTGTTTTCTGAATTGACTATCAGGCAGATGAAGGTGTTTGGCTCGCATCTGTCCTGATTATTTTGACGAAGGCGTCTGGCGCGCGTCATTGATAACCTGAAAAAGCTGGGACTAAATAAAGTGCATTATATTGTTAGTGTTGTGCAATGTCCCTCGCATTTACGCTAGAAAAAACAGGACTTAAATATGCCCGACAAGTGGGGTCTCAGGCCTGTTAAAAGACCTAGAGATGATTCTGAACAACCAACAACGGTGCCTCTGAGCAATCGATATGAGGTCCTACAGAACAATGAGGGGTGTGATAAGACTAATCCTAACCAGGATGAGGAAATGGATGAAAATGAGGATGTAACGAAGGATGTCCAGGAAGGGAACATCAACGCAACAACTGGAAAGAAAAAGAAGATGTCACCTATAATCATCTGTTATGAACTGGATGATTACTCAGGATTTGTCACAACTTCAAAATCCTTTATTGAAGGGGTCCCAAAACTTCTCTATTCCCCAAAGAGTTTTCCCATTTATACGATTTTAACTAAGAATGGCTGTATATAATTTTAATATTAACTTACTGAAAATGGCGCACTGGAAAGCCAATGGCTTACGAGAAAAACAAAGTAAACTTAAGCAATTTATTGTTGAAAATAATATTGACATAATGCTTTTAAATGAAACAAAATTAAAACATGATATCAAATTTAAACTTTGTGGGTACGAATATATCCGAAAAGAAAGAAGCGATAATACCGTATGGGGCGGGATTATAATCATTGTCAAAAGTGTGATCGAATTATATGTAGTATTGATAAATACTAGCAGCCTTGAAGCCGTATGTGTTAAACTAAATAATGGATTAATAATCGTTTCAGTTTACAGACCATCCCAGGCAAAAGTTTGTAACAACGACCTCTGTCTCTTTAATAAATTGGGGGAAAACTACTTATTTATGGTGATTTGAATGCAAAAAAAAACACTTTTTGGAACTATAACAATAATAATGCTGATGGAAATATAATTCTGGACTTTGCTGTTAATAAAATGTACCAGATTCTTAATCTTAATGGCCATACGTTATACCCAAAATTATGCGCACCCCCAGCACGGTAGACATAGGCTTAGCTACAAATATTAAATGTGATATTAAACTAGGTCGAGGAACGCAAGGAAGGATAGCTCGAGGCCTCGCGTTTCGAGGCAAAGCAAGGCGGACAAATTTCAAGGCCTTGCCTTGGCCTCGTCTTGGAGGCTTGAGTTTCCTCCAGCAGATGTGGATATTTTCCGACCACCTGGCAAAGGATAATAAATTAAAGCTCTCACAGGATGACTTTGGATGCAAGTAATAACACCAATCCTAATGTAGTAGTGATAGTTAAATACTGCACAGGAAAAACTGAGGGATCAGTGATGTTGCGGCTCAAGTAAAACTTGGGGTCATTTAGAACTTAGGCTCTAAAGGAACTCTTATTAAGGGTTCCTTTTTAGTTCGTTCATATCCGGTAGATGGCCATCGGTGGGTGCCGACGTTTTCAACTGCGCATGTGTCGAAAAGCGCGGGCCTTTTTGAAATCAATAAATAATACGAATAGTCATACAGATAAATATTAACAAACGTTTTTTATTCTTTTTTAAAACAAATTAAATTGAATTATAGAAATACCTAGCTTCTTGAAAAAATTGAATATTAACCTAATATTACAAGTGTATATTATATCATTTTAAATTGCCCCGCGCTTCTTGTGCATGGGCAGGGGAAAATATCAGATTTTCAACATAACATTAAAAGCTGGCACATTTCATCTGTGATATCTTCCTTTCAAGAATTTGTAATGTCTATGATTTTAGTTTCCTCATTAAATTTTCCCCAGTGCAATATTATTTAATTCGAATTGTAAAGAAAAATGTGCATCATTAACTTGTAAAATCTTTTAAGTGAGTCGAGGCAGAAGTGACAAAAAGGCTCTATTAGAACCATTTGAATCCACACTTTAGGTTCGTTTAGAAACCATTTATCATTTTGGGTTCCTTTTCAGCAAGAGAGGTTCCTTTTTGTTGCAGCTCCTTTGGAACCAAAAATTGGTTCTAATAGAAACCCCAGTTTTTTATGTGTGTACTTGAATATTTAAGAAATAATTTGCAATACAAAATTATAATTAGTAACAATTAAAACTAATAAATAATATTTGTTTAAATAATTATAATTAATAATAATTTTTAAACAATTATTTTAATTTTTTTTCAATGAAAAAAAAAATTTTAACATTTTTTTTCCAAAATTTGTCTTTCATAAAGTTTCTTTCCAAACAATTTTTTTACCTAATTCTTTGTTAATAAAGTTTTTTTCCAACAAATTCTTTTCATAAAATTTTTGTTTCAACACATTTTTTTCCCTATTTTTTTTTAATTTGTACTTTGATAAGGAACATATCTTGTGAGTTTTATGTGTGCTAAATAATTGTTGTGGTCAGAAGAATTTATTTTCCTTAGAATTGAATTTTCTACTTTTTCCCGCAAATAAGGTATAAAAGTTAAATAAAAAATACCTCTTGTTTTTTTGCTATATCTTTCATCGTGTACAAACAAAATTTTTAAATTACATTGTTAGCAAAAAAAATTCTCCCGGCCTCAAAAATAGTTTAGCCGGCATACGTTTGACAGGATGCGTTTCTTCCATTATCTATGAGGAGAACCTTTTAAACAATATTTCTAAGAATAAAAACAGTGGGGCGTTCCGAAAAGTATTTTTTTTTCATTTTTTTAAAACTTGATGAAAGAAATTAAAAAAGATTTTATGGAAAGCCCCAACCTCTGTTATTTTTTCCAGTATTCTTTTTACAATTTCAGCTTATACAAGGAAGATATCGCATTAGTTTTGAGCCGGCTGAGTCGTTTTTGAATGCCAGGTGGATATTTTTCCATTAAAATGTAGTTTTTTAATTTTTATCGTAGAAAATGAAAGATATCACAAAAGAACAGTACTTATTTTTCATAGAACTTTTTGGAACTCGCAAACTTTTATCTTAACATTTTTCTCGTCTGTCGTTGCTTGCAAAAAATGTATAAAATTATATTGTATGAAAACGAATCTCCTGGCCATCACATTGATTTTAACCGCATAAAGGCCCATGCATGCTCGAACACAAACGCAAACGCTGATGCGACGCACGTCGGAACGCATTTCTGAATTATACTGAGTGGAGGCGCACCAGCAAAAATCGACGCGGTCCACTGCACTGTGGTTCCGCACAGGGCTTCAGGAATTGAGTTTCGCGGAAGGATGAAGCTGCAGGTCGCAATTCTCAACCGATTCACTTTTTTTTTAAATTATTAGGTACAAAATTCCTAACAAACTGAAGGTTCCAGATTTTTTATTTCATTTAAAAAATATTATATTAATAAAGATATCAGAAAAAATGGCAAAATCGAAGTATTATATTTTTAATATAATTATAATGTAATATTTTTATATTTTCAATTTTGTTTTTTATTCTTTTTATTCTTCTTCGAAAATGAAGCATTTTTATTTACAAATTCTCATTATGTATATTAAGTTTATTAGTAAAAATAAAGATGTATGCATGTAAATGAAGTTGTATGTCTGTAGTATCATGTAGGCTTTGTGAAGGACTCAAAAAAAGACGAGATCATTAAACAGCCATTTTTGGCAAAAGGTTCTCATTTTATCCATCAAAAATGCTTTTTAAGAGCTATGCAAGATATAAAGAAAAAGGTTGAAAAGGAAATTTGTCCACCTCAAAAATTTGTACTTTGGTTTATACAATTGTTTGATAGTATGCATAGTTTTTGTTAAATATTATTAAACATGGAAAATTCCACTTTACAGAAGAACTATGGGAGATAAAAAAACAGTCTTAGAGGAATAAGGGTTCATCTAAAAAAAAACATACAACATCCCATGTAACCGTTTTTTGATAGAAATCATCGTTTTTGTATCAAACGTAAAAAATGCTATTGATAAATTGAAAATTAAAATTTTTGTGTTCAAGAAATTTTGGCAGCATCCGAAACTTGAGGTAATTCTCGACCGCGAAAATTTGTGTATCTTGAGTAATTATTTATTATAGAAAATATTGAGATCAGAAGTATTTTAATTACTTTTTTCTTCATGGAAACTGACAAATTTGTAATTTTTTTGCGTTTAAAGTTTGTGCAGATTCTTCATCCTACAAAAATATTTCATGACAAGTGGTCAAAATTTGAAAGTTTTTTAGGGGATTTCCCCTCAATTTGAATAACATTTGGCCACCACATTTTTCAGCGTCCCGTAAAGTAGGCCATACACGTTACGATTTACCGGAGAGGAATAACTGTGCAGTTTTGCCTGCGCCGGCCGAGCTCTTCAGGTAAAACTGTGCAGGCAGCCTGTGCAGGCCAAACCGTCGAGCCTTCAGTTCGTTTCGGTATGGCATCAATTGAAGACGACGACGCAATGGCATTAGTAGGCCTTGCGTTAATCTTGAAGAATAATGATACAAAAAAAGTGAAAAATAAGCGCAAAAAGTGGTGTGAAGATTGGTTATTGAAAAGGAAAGCTTATACTCATGTCAACTTATTAAATGATTTAAAATTCGAACCTGAAGATTTCAAAAACTACCTCCGAATGGACGAGAAAACGTATTTAAAGTTACTTGAAATGGTTACTCCTATGATAGTAAAAGAAGATACAGTTATGAGAAGCAGTATTTCTCCGCACGAAAGATTGGCAGCTACTTTGAGATTTCTTGCAACCGGCAGAAGTTATGAGGACCTAAAATTTTCTACAATTATTTCACCTCAAGCACTTGGAAAAATTATTCCTGAAATGGTTTCGATATATTTCATGTACATGAAGTTCCGAACGTTCAAATGAACGAAATATTTTTCCTCATTTCTATTCTACACATAAATATTGTTTCAACTGCAATTTAAAATATGCTTTATAATTCTGTTTCAATAATAAATTGTTTCCAATATAAATGAACAAACATTTTAGCACTTTTTCTGGTTTACAAAGTCATCAGTAAAAAATTTCGTTCATTTGAACGTTCAGAACGTCAAGCACATTATATTTCAATGAATTCTCCGAGCACTTTTCTTACAACGGAATGTGTTGGCGCCATTTCAATCGAACGTTAATGATACTGACGCGACAACCACCCTACCCACAAATTAGAAAACAAGTGACGAAGTGGCTGCAAGTGAAGTTTGGCCTGCGCAGGCGGCCGGAGTAGTCCCCATACACGCTCAGGTACACCGTACGGTCAAGCTCAAAAATATTGATTTTCGATCTTGCTCCGGCCGCCTGTACAGGCCCGAAAAACTGCACAGTTCTATTGCCACAGACGCTCCGATATACCTGCACAGGTCGCCTGCACAGTTATTCCTCTCCGGCAAAACGTAACGTGTATGGCCGGCTTCAGAGCCTACCTCGGTAACAAAAATTTTATGATACCTACCTGAAATTGAAGATTTCTTTGCCGTTTCAAAACATGTGGCTAGCACATTTTGTATTGTGTACTCACGGTCTGCCTTCCCACTTTTGCCTACCTGCGCACCATATACTTTTATATTAACTAGGTACATCTTCGTTTCTCGGTCTTTGATTGTACATTTGCTCTGCTACTCAAAGACTTTCAGTTACCTTTTATTTATACATATTTTTGCGGTTTTTACCGGAACCCGTTGCAACATCTGACGGGCTTTACATTACTAGAATGTGAATGAACATTATGAACAATTATCTGCTAAGTTCATTGTCAAACAATAATAACTGTTTTTACAACGGACTCCCAGAATACAAATAATTTGATTATTGTATGTATTATTTATTATAAACAAATCGAATTAACAAATAGCCAAATATTGTAATTGTGGTTGAAAACATTTATTTTTAGCTAAAAATGCATTAAATTATTGTGAGAGTGATTCGTACTCACAATATCCATGAATTATTAACAATTACAATAATTATAAACAATGTTTCGCATAAGTTTGGAATTTGTGGTTTTCTTCAATTGCGGTTTACCTTTTATCATCTGCATTGATGCAGATATTCTTAAAAATAATATATGTTCAATTATATTTGTGAAAATACAACAATTGTTGATGCTTTGAACAAATATAAAATGGCCTGGAAAATAATTTTATGCACCAAAACTGCTTCAAATTTTTGTGACAGACATTTTCAGTCACTATTTCTATGTAAAATTAACAATGAGCAATTTTTATTATTTATTGTTATTATTTCATTTCAAATATTACCAAATTTTCATATATTTAAAAAAATTGTAATTTTTGTTGAAAACAAATTTTTATTTTCTGGAAATACTTTAAATTATTGTGAGAGTGATCGTCAGTAACAATTTCTATAACAAATTAACAATTATAATATTTATAATATTTATTCATAATGCGAACCGTTGCTAATGCGTGCTCTTTGAAATTTAGCGCTCTTTAATTAACAACGAAAAAATCGCAAATCGGGGCAAAATTGAAGTCTGTAGACTTTTTCGAACGAAAAATATCCGTTTGATCCCACTGTGTGTCTTTGACCCAGTGTGGAGGCGTACGGTGAAAACTATGAAAAGCGTCAGGTTAGACTTTTTGTCAGCGTTTCGGCGATGCGCTTGTCCAGTGTGAACCAAACCATTGCTCAACACAGTTTCTATCCTGACGCAAACGCGAACGCGCGCACGCATTTAGTTTTGCGTTCGAGCATGCATGGGCCTTAACAATATAAGGGAAGATTTTTTAAGAAATTTTTTATGAAAATCGACTTTTAATTTTTTTCAGAATCAACCGCCGCCATTGTATTAATTTTAAAACTTTTCACATTTTTCTGGTGAATTATGAAAGAAGACTGTAAATTAAATTATAATAACAAAAAACACGAGAAATGTCTCTAATTTCATACAAAAAAAATCGTATTTGGCTCTCGAGAATTCTGCGACTTCAAGCGTAAAACTAAAGTCGGCGTCAAAAGTACGCGACCCTCATTTTGATCGCTCACAACTCGTTCAAAAAAAATCGCAGAAAATTCTGGTCAGGTAAATGTAAAAGCTTAAGGTCTCCCAAATTGAAAAATATGTATATTGTTGTTCGGCAAAATTTTTTACGACAACGCTGATGTCAAACGTTCCAAAAAACAAGGTTTTGGAGACACTTTTTGTAAGCCTTGACTTTCGAGGCTTCCCAAAACGAGCTGGACGTCTTGAAAAATCTGAAAAAATTCACAGACGCTCATGAAGGTGTCCAGAATGCAACGCAGTTTTCCAAATTTCGAAATATGAAATTGTTTACTAATTACAGACCGTTTTTCACAAAAATATCACCTCGGAAAGAAATAATGATAGGAAGTTTTTTTATGGCTTAAGATGTGCAGTTTTGTAACACAATTGAAGTACATTTTGAACAAATTAAATTAGATCAATATTTCGCAAAATAAACCTTTACGCATATTTAGTGATTTAATGAGAGTAGCCACCGAATAAAAAGTGTTAGAAAAAAAATATCCATTTCATAACAATAGGGACCTCAGAAGGAAGGGGATACCGGCTCCCCCGCTGGTCAATAGCTGGGAGGGGAAAAGGCTGGGACGTCGGTACCCCTTTCTTCTGAGGTCCCTATTATTGTGAAATGGATACTTTTTTTCTAACACTTTTTATACAGTGGCTACTCGCATTAAATCCCGAAATATGCGTAAAGGTTTATTTGGCGAAATATTGATCTAATTTAAATTTTCAAATTGTACTTCAATCGCGTTACAAAACAGCACATCTTATGCCATAAAACAACTTCCTATCATTATTTCTTTCCAAGATGATATAAACGGGCTGTAATTAGTAAACAATTTCATATTTCGAAATTTGAAAAACTGCGTTGCATTCTGAACACCTTAAAGAGCGTCTGTGCATTTTTTACGATTTTTCAAGACGTCCAGCTCGTTTTGGGAAGCCTCGAAAGTCGAGGCTTAAAAAAAGTGCCTCCAAAACCCTGTTTTTTGGAACGTTTTACATCAGCCCTATCGTAAAAAATTTGGCCGAATAACAACATACATATCTTTCTATTTGGGAGACCTTAAGCTTTCACGTTTACCTGGTCAGAATTTTCTGCGATTTTTTTTGAACGAGTTGTGAGCGATCAAAGTGAGGGTCGCGTACTTTTGACACCGTCTACTATCTGTTTCAAAAATCCTGGCCCCTCTACAAATCATTGAATAACTCAATAAAAAAAATCGCTTAAAAAAAGGAAAAACATCTTGTCAATCCTCATTTCATTACGAATAAGTACAATATCATTTGATTGCGATGCGCCCGTAAGTTTCGATGCAAATTCGCAGTGAAGGTGAAAAAACGTGGTTAAAAGCACCTTTTATAACTTGGTCAACTTTCGACCGTTGCATTTCGTGAAAAAATGCATGAATTTGCTGGAAAAAAATCGAGTAGCTAGCTTGAAGTTTTATTTATGAGTACGTTTTCGAAAAATTCAAAAATATTTATAACTTTGGTGTCGGCAGTAAATAAAAGCGAAGGATGCTAACTCAGCTCCTAATCAAGCTGGAAGGGTCTACTGAGGCTTGAAATTTTTCAAAAAAATCAACAAATGCAATGGTAGGTTTTTAAATACAGTTAATTACATCAATAACACGCTATTGCATATTATTTTTTTCGGCTTTTTTTTGGGACTGGAGGCACAAAAGAAGTCGATGATACTCTCAGCGGGTTCCAGGGTATCGATGTCCTGCTTGATTCTTTGCCTCATAAAGTGACCCTTTTTTTCTTCAACTTTCGTACATCTGGTGGCATGTGCCGCGTGGGTCAACTGCCTTTGACAATAGTGGGCCGATACCCCTTCAACGTATCGATTACAATTGTGGTCAACTACCGTAGACAAAAAAACAGAAAAAAATAATATGCAATAGCGTGTTAATGATGTAATCGACTGTATTAAAAAACCTACCATTGCATTTGCTGATTTTTTTGAAAAATTTTAAGCCTCAGTAGAGCCCTCCAGCTTGATTAGAAGCTGAGTTAGCATCCTTCGCTTTTATTTACTGCCGATACCATAGTTATAAATATTTTTGAATTTTTCGAAAACGTACTCATAAATAAAACTTCAAGCTAACTACTCGATTTTTTGCCAAGAAATTCATGCATTTTTTCACGAAATGCAACGGTCGAAAGTTGACCAAGTTATGAAAGGTGCTTTTAACCACGTTTTTTCACCTTCACTGCGAATTTGCATCGAAAATTATGGGCGCATCGCAATAAAATGATATTGTACTTATTCGTAATGAAATGAGGATTGACAAGATGTTTTTCCTTTTTTCAAAAGATTTTTTTTGATTGAGTTATTCAATGATTTGTAGAGGGGCCAGGATTTTTGAAACAGATAGTAGAAGCTGTTTCATTTGAGACGGTTACGGTCTGCTTCATACATTAAGCGTATTCAATTTTTCAACTTTTTTGGAAAAATTACATATCCCGGGCATCGTGAAAACTTGTACATTCTGAATATTATATTTACATATCGGTAATTCAAAAATTAAAAAAAAAATTGGATTCGCATTTTCGTCCAGCTTACAGAAAACACCCCTGCTGAGAAGAACCGGGGAGTCAACCGGGGAGTTCAACCCTGAGAAGGGTCAGGGAGGCTGGAGCCTCAGAATACGGTATTTTCATTCAATGCTAGTGTTCCCACATCTGGCAGTGCAAACTCAAGGCGCCAAGAAAAGCCCAAGGCAAGGCCTCGCATTTCGAGGCCTCGGCATTTTCAAGGAAGACCCAAGACGATCAATTCAAGACGGCACGTTAGGCTCGTCTTGTCTCGCCTTGAAAACGTCGAGGCCTCGCATTGTTATTAAAACATTAAGATTCAAAAAAGTTTCCCCTTACTTAAAATTCGCTCGATAAACGAAGCGCTTGAATGTTGAAATTCATGATTCTTGCAAAGCCTCACAAAAAAATTAAAAACTTTTTTGCTTATTAAAATATTTACGTTTTTCTTCCTTAACTAGTTTTAGAAGACTTAAAAATGTAATTTACTAATAATAAAATTGATAAATTCTGGAGATTGACTAAGTTAGCGCGAGTTGAAGTGAAAAAAGATCCTTAAAATTAACATTCGAATGATTTTGAAAATTGACTTTCTGGATTGCAATGAATTCTTCTCATCCTGAATCCACGTGTATCCCCTTTTGATCAGGAGAGGTTCAATTGCATCTTGGATTCATCAATGAACTCAAGATATTCGGAGGCTGAATAAAATTTTGCGACAGAAAAAGCAGCATCTATCTCTGAGCGAAAAGAATAAACTTCAAGCAACTATTGGTCTACTAACATTGAAAAGCAGGATATTTAAGAAACTGCTGAAGAGTGGAACTGATATCAATGAGGGCTTGGATAGGAAAGGAGACAGGATCAGATGGCAAGATCTGGAGTCTGCATTTAAAAGTCGAGTGAGAACAGGTTTGATTACAAATTTAACTCATAAAGATTTAGATAGTTTTTTCGAAGATTCCAAAACAATGATTACTCACAGATTGAAAAATTCTTTGGAAAGTGTCGGTGGCCAATGTTCGGTAGTCAATGTTATTGTTGCCGCAAAATTCAGTGCTCTAGAAGAGGGTCGGGAAACTGAAGCGATTAAATTCTTTGATACTAAAACTGAACTAATTTTAGAATCAACAGAAATTAATAAATGGTTCGAGAGTAAAGACAGAGAGCAACTTTTGGCTAAAGTAGAGGATTTTCAGTTAACTAAATCTGGATGGAAATTGAAAGAAATCATAAAATTAAATGTAAATATAAATAAATATGCACCTTCTTCAGTAGGCTTATCAACTTTTGTGAGATTGCCTACATTTATTAGAGACAAAAAAGCAGTTGTAACTTTTGAGAACAGTGATGATTACATTGACAGCTGGAAAAAATGAGAAGAGAGCTTACCTCCAAAAGAGGCATTCTATTCGAAATTAAATGATGGCCACATTTTCAATGAAGATTACCAACATATGCGTGTAAAGCGTCGGAAACTTTTAATTTGAAAAATTTAGGCCAGTATTCAGATCTGTACCTCAAAACCGATGTTTTACTTTTGGCAGACATTTTTAAAAATTTTAGAAAAACTTGTTTCGCAACATATAAATTAGACTCATTGCACTATTGCACAGGACTGGGACTTTCTTTTGATGCAATGCTAAGTACACAGGAATTGATCTGCATTCACTAACTGATGCAGAAATGTTACTATTAATTCAAAAGGCATTTAGAGGTGGTGTTTCACAGTGCTCAAATAGGTTTGCAAAAGCAAACAATCGATTTATGGGAGCAGATTTCAATCCGTTCGATCCAGAGTCATACATTTTTTGCTTTGACATCAACAATCAGCATGGTAAAGCTATGAGTGAATATTTACCATATCAAGATTTTGAATGGTTTGAAAATTTTGAAAATAATACAAATTTTGTAATGTGCCTAATGATTCACCTGACGGTTATTATTTCTTGCCCTACTAAAATATTGTAGAGGATATACTTCCGAAAAGGTCACCCCAGAATATTGAGTTGATACTTGGCCTATTTATAATATTTTATTATTATTATATTATAAAATTATTATTATATTTTAAAATATCTTATATCAGACATCCAAAACAAGTAAGGAAAAAAATTTTGAAATCGTTTAATATCTTCTGTTCTATTTTTTAAATTTACAATTAAAAATGTTTAAATTAAAAAAAATGTTTAATTAGAGAAAACAATTTTTGCCTTATTTACAATTTTTTGAAAATGTACAAAAACATGTTTTTTGGATTGATTCGAACCTGAAATTTCTTCAGCTTGAACGAAAGAAACATGTTATTATTTTTTATTTTATTTTCGTGGTATTTATAAAGTTGCAAAGTCGCAAAAAAAAAAAAAAGAAATCCCAAAAATCCTAAATCACGACAAAAGATTTTTTCCAAAAAAACAAAATGATAAAATGTTTCTTTGGTGCAAGCTGAATAAATTGCAGGTGCGACATATTCAACTTTTTTTTAAATGTGTGCATATGACTCAATTCAAAAGAACATGTTTTTGCACATTCGGAAACAAATTGTTACTGAGGAAGAAAGTTTATTTTTAAATTATGTAATTTTGTATTATTGTTCACTAGTAAAAGCTGTAAATCTAACAAATTCGTCATAGTTTTTGAACCAATAGGAAATATTTTGAATTTGAATTCGTTAAATTTTACTGATTAAATTTTTTTTTCACTTTTGTTGAATGCCAACCCACACAAGTTTTTTTCCCCCTCAGCTCCAACGATTGGGTTTAGCATTTTCACTCCTCCCTTCTCTTCAGTACATTGTAGTTGATGAATTTGGAATATTCCATTTTTTAATTAGGTAGGTATATAAAGTGTTCACCTTCTAATTTAAAAAGTACTGTATATTTTGTAATGTTATTGGTACCTTCTTTATTCATAAAGAATGTATTTAAGTGCTATAATTATTATTGAATAATGGGTGCACTTACTAATTTCAGAGAATTTCCGCGTAATTCAAATATTGTATATTTAAAGAGAAAACTAAGAAAAAAAGGGGAAGATTTAGCCTAAGTTTACTTCATCAATTGCCAAACGACACTAAGTACAATGGTAGAAAAGAGCAGAATTAGTTAGAATTACCAGGATTTCTAACCATTAAAAGAGCGGATGTTCAATAACAAGATTGATCGTCGTAAGAAAAATTTGTTGGCCCTGAAAAGGGCCGATTGTAAAAAATGTAATAATCAGGATTTTAAGTTACTTCTTGGGTGCAGCCCTGCTGGCTGGAGCTTTCCTGGCCTTTGGACTCTTGGGCTTGGAAGTTGGAGCCTTGGCAGTTCTCTTGCTGATGGCAGGTTTCTTGGCAGCAGCTTTTGGTTTTGCAACCTTCGCGGACTTGGGAGCAACCGTCTTTTTGGTCTTAGGAGTAGCAGCTTTCTTGGGACTCTTCTTGGCAGTAGAAGCCTTAGATTTCGATTTTGGTTCCTTTGCCGTTTTTGGCTTGCCTTCAACAGCAGCCTTTTTGGTCACAGGCAACTTGAAAGATCCAGCGGCTCCTGCTCCCTTAGTCTGAACTAAGGCACCACTAGCCACGGCTGATTTCAGATACTTCTTGATGAAACGGGCCTGTGATTTTGGTTCAACCAAGTACTTGCCAGCAATGAACTTCTTGATTGCCTGGAGAGAAGATCCATTTCGTTCCTTAAGCTCCTTGACTGCGGTCAAAACCATGTGAGATGCTGGTGGATGGGCTGCTTTGGCAGTTTTAGGCTTGACAGTCTTAGGCTTGGCTGCTTTTTTTGCCGGAGATTTCTTCACTGGCGTAGCAGGAGCCGGTGCTGTAGGAACTTCTTCAACCATGTTGATGAGAGAATTTGAATATTCGAAAAAAAACCAATACGAAATCGAGAGCGACGTATTCTCTAAAGAGGTACGAGTAGGTATGAGGAAAAAAAGTTCTTTCCCACTGCTTTGTGCACTTCACCAAGGATCAGCGAGCCAATGAGATATGAGCAAAGTGGGAAGAGAAGATAGATTGGTTAGCGTTACGGAAGTGGGGAATTCACTCTGGAATGAGGACTTACCTTGTAAATTCAGGGGTCTCGACAATCCACAGGTGCAGCGTGACCCAGGATCACCCGACCTTTTTCAAGATCTACCATTTTTTTTTCGAAGCGAAACTGAGAGAAAATTTATGACCTCTCGGGAAAAAAATCCCAGTTGGAAGGGCTCGGTTCTGAAATTTGAACATGGAGGACCCTTTTTTTTAAAGGGGTCCAAGCGGCTCGAATCAGTTAAAGGATTTTGACAGTTCTGGGTCAAAGCTGAGTAGATCCGACCTATTGGCCTGGGATCGCCAGTAGATACAGGATCTACCTTTGGAGACCCATGTTGTAAATATACTAGATTTTTATTTTAAATATTATTACTTTTTTTTAACTTGTGCTCGGGTGAACCAGGTTTTTCATCATAGCCACGGATTAAGTCAAGTGACTGATGAGGTGAGAATGTTATACGTTAATTTAATGCGATATCTGAAATCTTTTGCGATGATGTAGGTACAAAATTAGGAGCATGGTGCAGTTTGGAATTCGTATTTTAACGCTGTTATCCATACACAGCGGCCGCGAGCGTTGGAGGTGACAACAGTCGACTCTGGATGCCTTCTTAGAGCTACCAAAATTATTATTATTATCATCATTGGTAATTTTTGCTTCCTCCTAGAGGAAGCTTTGTAATGGTAACATTTTCCAAAAATTTTAAATTCATTTAATTGAACCTTCCCCAATTTAAAATTGTCTAATACAATGTTCTAAGCAATTATCCGGATGTGTGTGTGGATCACTGTAAAAAAAAAGTATCATTTCAAGGCTAGTTTTCGGCATTGAAACAGTCCTCCAAAAATATAGTCTCGGGTGGCTCCATTCTAATGCCACTTTATTTTGACGCCGATAAACGACGTTTTAGTACAACTTTTTTGGATCAAAACAGGACTGAAGTGAGGATCAAATTTCAATGACGTAACGTAGCACATGGGAACGTCAAACGTCCGCGAGCTGTCACTGTAACTTTTTTCGTGTTGTTTTGACGGTTATATGGCTTTCGTCATGTAGAGTCGTGATTATCTTAAAAATGTAACAATAAAACGGTTTCTTTATAAAATTATTGTGAAAATGGCTGTGTGGAGTTTTCTACTGGTGTTTCTAAGTTTATTCATCACATTAATTATGCCAAAGTGTATCGATCCCGGGTGCGAATCAGGTTACAATAGTGAACTCAAAGAACCTGAATATGAAAAAGATAATATTTTCATCGTTCCGGAGGACCCAGCTATTAAAGCTTTATGGCAAAAAGACTTTCTCCACGAGAAAATCCTAAAAGCACCTAATGATACTATTTTGAGAATGGTAAGTGATTATGTAATTACCGCAAAACTGAAATCAAAATTTAAAGATAAAACAAAAGTAAATTCTTTTTTTATTCAATAAACTGTATTTATTAGGTATTTTCACTTATTACTCGTTTAAAAAAAGTAACATTAATTTAAGATTTTGGTCGCATGAATTGTTAAAGAAGGAAAATTGAGGTTAGTATCATACATTTTGTAGCCTTCTAATTTAATCCTGAAATTAACGCCACTTTTTTGTATCCTACTCAAAGAAGACATTGACTAGACTAACTTGGTACATATTTTTTATTCTGAAAATTACTAAAAATATGAATAAATTGTGTTTGTTGTTGCACTTGCTGGCGGGAAAACAAACCGATTTTTTTTGAAACGAGTAGTAAGTGAAAATACCTAATAATGCAGTTAATTGAATAAAAAAGAATTTTTTTTTATTTTATTTGTAAATTTTGATTCCGATTTTACAGTAAATATATAATTATTTACCTTTAACAAACTAGTGCCATCGGGTCCTTTTAGGATTTTCTCATGGAGAATGTCTTCCTTTAAAAAATGTTTACTATAAACGAACTGGCCAGCTTTCACGGTAAATTTTTTCAGAATTAAAGCTTTTTGCCATAAAGCTTTAATAGCTGGGTCTATCGAAACGACGGAAAAATTAATTTTTTTCATATTGAGGATCTTCGGGTTCTCCGAGTTCACTTTTTTAACTTGATTTGCACCCCGCAGCGATACACATCGGCATAATTAATGCGATAAACATAAAAACAGTAGTAGAAAACTCCACCGGGCCATTTTCACAATCCTTGTTTAATGTATTACATTACAGGTCAAATTTGTCAAAAATTAAAAGAGGAACTGCGTTGATTGCAAATCCGCACTATTTTATTCTGCAAGAGACGAAAGTGTACGTCAAATCCAAATTAATCATGCAGTGGCAAAATTAATCACTTTAGATCAAAATTACAATCTCCAGTACCCGAATTTTAAACTCTTTGATTTTATAAAATCAATCGAAAACTCGTTTTCTCTGCATTGCAAGCAAAGTCATGTTTTTGACTTAGTCTTGAATGATTTTTCTAAACTCAAGTTTTGCTTTTCTTGTGCAGAACATGGGAAGGAAGTTTTGGCCTACACTTTTCACTTATATTTGCAGAATAGAATGCGCCAGTTTGCTAAAATTTCTTTAGCTGATTCCAAAAAAAAGCTAATATGCAGAAAAAGAAATTATCAAAATTAGCTGAAACCTAATTCTAATTCGTAATTTATTAAAGACTTCGAAAAATAAGTTGCCAAAGATGAAAATATTCGTTAATGGTCTTTCTTTGAGAGTGACTATACAAATTAGAGGTGTGCAGTCGTTTATTCGAATTTGTAATACAAATTTAGACACGCCTGGAAAGTTCTTTTTTTTCGAAATAGAACAAAATTTAAATGTACATCAAACAGGTTTGATTTCTTAAGCTATTAACAATTTCTAAATCAAAATAAGTCCTTTTTTTGTAAAAAAATGACTCCAAACCTCAAGTTGAATATTTGAAACTCGATTTATTCGAATATTCGAACAAGTCGAATTTCGAAGATTCTACTTGAATTTTTGATACATTTTTACACAAAAAAAAAAGTTATTTTGATTTTAAAAATTGTAATAATTCAAGGAAATCAAGGCGGTTTGATGTACAGTTAAATTCTTTTCTATTTCGAAAAATCCAATGTTCTAAGCGTTCTTGAATTTGTATTAAAAATTCGAATAAACGACTGCATGGCTCTATTCAAAATTTTCAAATATTTTAGCTTGGTTAGAAAGTCTATTTGATTTTAAACATATATCATTTCGTTATTTGTAATACAAAATAATATTTTATGATGTATCACATTACTTTTTTGTAATATATAGATATAATAATTATATTTATTATATGGTTTATTCTTCACGCGGAGGGCACTTGAAAAACAGACGATTTTTTCAGTGACCCCAAAAACATATAATAAACATGGTCTGACCCCCGGACTTGAAAAAAAATTTTATGAGATTTTTTGAGGTTACTTCAGAACCCTGACGTGCTTGGGGTTTTCGGACCTCGGATTCGTATTCAGCGACCCCAAAAACATATAGTAAACATGGTCTGACCTCCAGACCCGGAAAAAAATATTTTTTATGAGGTTTTTTGAGGTTATGTCAGAATCTTGACGTGCTAGGGTCTTTTTAACCTCGGATTCGGATTCCTTGTTCATTTGCTTCGAGTTTAATTAACAGAATAAGCATAATTTCCAAAAAACATTTATAAGGAATTAATGATAATCGTTTATAGTTTTAACTCAATTAAGTACATAGAAATAATCAACGAGATGTGAATCTAACTCGCAAGCACGCCGTGTGAACACGCCGGTATAAACCTAACCTAAATCTGTCAAATGAAATTCAGGATCTTCAGGATCGTAACAAGTCGTAATTAGGTATTTCAGGTTTGGGTGGGCGAAATCCAAGACTCCGAGATGTCTGCACACCGAGGGCCAAACAACAATACCAATTGCATGGGACAAAACTTTATTTTTTTATTTAGACAAAAATTATTTTTCCTTGTAAGTTTTCATGATTGAAATAGCTTTTTAATAATAAAAATATTATATCTAAATTAGGTATTTCAGGGTAGGTGGGGGAAATCCAAGATGTCTGCAAGCCGAGGGCCAAACAATAGTACCAATTGCATAGTACGAAACTTTATTTTTTCAATAATTACAAAAATAACTATTTTTTAATGTAAGTGTGTTTGCACATTATTTTTTATTTTCTAAAAACTATTCAATTAGATAAAAATAACGATAAAAAAAATTTGTCATGATTTTATTATGTAATTAAATAGCTTTTTAAAAATAAAAAATAATATCCAAATACACTTATTGTGGAAAGCCATCCGGGTATCTCCAATTTCAGTCCTTAACCCTACTTTGCCGAGGAAGATGTGATTTAAACACCTAGACTACTAGGATTAACCATTGAAACAGTACGACCTTTGAAAAGCCATCCGGGTATCTCCAATTTCAGCCCTTAACCCTACTTCCTCGAGAAAGATGTGATTTAAGCACCTAGGCTACCAGGAAGGACCTTTGGAAGAACATCCACCTCATTACTTTTCAATCATTGTAATATGAATTTTTCATTACTGAATAATAATTCAAAACGACTTTACAAACTTTTGTAACTTTTACAATTAAAAAAATTAATTCTATGCATCATTTTCAATTTAAACGTTGTCTTATATTCAAATAAATAATTAATATTTATTATATTTATTAGTATGTAATAATTACATATTTATTCACCAGTTTCCTCTTTTTAAAATAATGCCACCTTTTTCCCCTTTTCTATTTTCTCTATCACATTTCAAAAGTAAAAGAAAATTTAATCAATGGAAAATTCTCATAAAAGCATGAAGTTGCAAGCAATTGAAACAATACACCCTATGCATTATTTTAGTTCTCTAGTACGTACCACTTTTCAATCTGAAGTTAGCAAAGTAAAATAGTACGAACGATGGCATCAAAACAAGACGATTTGGTATTATAACAGAACGCTAAAAAAGTGATGCTCAATTAAAATGAAACCATAGTTTTTACAGTGATGTCACGCTTTTTTGTGAACATGATAACTTGAAAACGGTCGCAGATAAATTGATGAAATTTGGAGGGCTTATTTTCCTGACTAATATCTTGAAGAAACTGACCGAAGGATTTCTAAAAATATTTGTTGCATTTTTTCTGAGCACTTAATAATATTTTAAAAATCGGTTTTTTTAGTAAAACTTTTTTTATTACCTTAATTCAAAGTTGATGCAAGAATATAAAAAATTCCTTGGTTCGAGACGAATCGATTGACCTATAATATTAATATATTTTATTAAAGCGTAGGGAAGTTATCGTAATTTATATTTTTTGAAGATCGGTTTTTTATAGTAAAACTTTTTTCATTAATATAATTCAAAGTTGATGCAAGAACAGAAAAGATGTGTTGATTCGAGTCGAATCGATTGACCTTTAATATTAATACATTTTATTGAAGAGTAAGGAAGCTATGGTAATGCATAATATTTGAAAATACGGTTTTTTATAGTAAAACTTTTTTCTTCAACATAATTGAAAGTTGATACAAGAATATAAAAGATTCCTTGGTTCGAAACGAATTGATTGACCTATAACTATAATATTAATACATTTTATTAAATAGTATGGAAGTTATTGTGATTTCTATATTTTGAAAATCGGTTTTTTATAGTAAAACTTTGTTCACTAATATAATTCAAAATTGATGCAAGAACGGAGAAGATTCCTTGATTCAAGGCAAATCGATTGATCTATAATATTAATACACTTTATTGAAGATTAAGGAAGTTATGCTCATTTATAATATTTGAGTCATCTGCTCCAAGCAGAAAAACTATTTTCATTGACATAATTCAAAGTTGATGCATCAATAGAAAAGACTTTTTGATTCTAAGTTTTCAAATAGGGTAATTCTGACAATTTTTGTAAAGAAATCATAAAGCTGGGAAAGGGATAGGGTGCTACAGAACTTTTCCCATCCCTTTTCCAGCTCGAAAAATTATCATTTCGAATACAAAATTTGATTTGTCTTTGTGTTAAAAAATTTTGTTGTATTATTTTGTAGTTTTTCATTTTTTTTACATTTCTATTTTTAATTTGATCAAAATGAAGACATTGGTTTGTCTATTATTGAAAAAAATAACTAATGCTTCCTCTATGAGGAAGCAAATACATTTGCTAACGGGAAGCAAAGTGCTCGTGAAATGAGCACCATATAATTAGAGATACAAAGTGGAAACACTCGAGATCGAATTCACAGCTAGTTTATTATTGTTCACTAGTAAAAGCTGTAAAGGAAATTTTACTGTTATATGAAATGTTATAGAAACATATTATTATTATATAAATATTATATATATATATATATAATTTAATTTCTTCATAATTTTAATTTTAAACAATATTTAGAGGTGGCCCGTCGTCTTTGAAGTTCTTATGTAATTAACATGGGCAAACTCAACTTTTTTTTCATTTAAGATTTTAACCACGAAGTTATCCACTTTTTAATTTGAACTTTTAATATGTTGTTCTTGAGGTTCTCAGAATCCACATAAAAATATTTTTTCAATGACAAATTCATAAAAAACGTTAATTACGGTTGCTTGAAAAGTGCCATTTTCACTGTTTTCAAAGATTAAGAACGGCCCTAATAATATATATCTTATACTGAAATTTTAAGAATATTTTCCTCGAAGGTTGAAGATCACATTTTCTGAAAAAGCAGATTAGGAAAAATATAAATAAGACTGCAATAATGAAAACAAATCTGAGTAAATTTTTTATATTTGACAGGTCTACGACTTAAGCTGTTTAATTTTCGGGGCGGAGCGCTCATCAGCTCGGCCATAAAAGTCGATCGCAGTGGGTCTTGACACCATAAACTCATCAAGCAGGCCCTTTCTCGGGAAGCGTTCTTTAGTCATATTTCCCTTTTTCAGAAAAGTGAATAATAATAATTCAGGGGACGCTAACTAATCCTGTTATAAAGTCACACCGATGAAAAGAGCTGAGGTTGCACCTTTACGATCAACTCTTCACTTGCCGAAATTGTCAGCTGTTGCAATGAAAACTTTCAAAGACGATGGGCAACCTCTAAATATTGTTTAAAATAAAAAAAAAAATCTGGCTTTTACAATCGCATAAACTTCCGTTATTTGCCCTTCACTCCTAAGAAAACCAAAAGTGTTTTTTTCTGGTCACCCTAATATATATATATTAAAAATAAGGACCCACTCATCTTGATGATTTCAAGTATCCAAAAGCAGACATCATTGGCAGATTCACCACGCAGATCAACTCACTACCCTGGACTTATTCAAATGTTTATACCCTTTTTTGACAAGTTACATATATGTTTCGAATCGTAAAAACTTCTACATTTTGAATATCTTATTCCCAAATCGCTGAGTTTTTTATGATTATTAGCTAAATTGTTCAAAAAAAGAGCAAAAATAATTACGCAATTGTTTCCGGCCTATAGGAGAATTAAAATTTTCGCCTCTTCAACATAATAAACAGGGGAGACCGTACGTTTGAGACATTTTTGAATTTTTCTCGCCGAAAGGGAACAAAATAATGTCAAAATTGATGTATACGTCTCATTACTGTAGCATTTGATGATCACGAAAACTTTAATTTTCAACAAAAAGCTGAATTCTCAACGAAAAATTAAATAGTTGATATTTCAAGGAACAAAAAAAAGAATTTTCAACTTTAACGTAAGCAAATGCATGTTCAGCTTTGGAAGCCTGATGGAAACAGAGAACAAGTTTAAAAATATATTTTTGTTAAGTGAATAAAAATTGCAGGACTATGAGCAAAATTCAAGGACCTTTCCAGGTAAATCTGTAATTATGAGGTTATAAAAGTACTTGTAATTGTAAAGAAATTCACGTTTAGAATTTAGACGAAGTATGAAAAAACAAAATATAGTTAACGTTATACTTTTTATTAGACGTTACAATCTTGTTAATAATATATGGAATTTCTGTAAAATAGACCAAATTTATTGGATCTACCATAGCGAAAAAAAATTGGCGCTCGAATTGGTGATATGCGACGTCACCCACATAACAGTTTTTAAACATGAAAATATAACATGCATACCAATTATTACACCTATTGCAGAATAGTAAAAGAAAAAAGTCGGAACACGTTACATGTCAATAGTAGAGAAAAGTGATTCTGGTAGTCCTATAAATTAATAAAGAAAAACACCTTGTCTTATGTGGCCGACGTTGAGAAAAATCTGAAAAATTCAGATTTCGCTCAACATCCTGTAATGCAATTCATTTATCAAAATTCTGAAATACTCGATAATTTACTTGTTATGTAAAACGTAACCTGTCGATGACTATAGGGCAGGGGTCTCCAAAGGTAGATCCTGTATCTACTGGCGATCCCAGGCCAATAGGTCGCCTCTACTCAGCTTTGACCCAGAACTGTCAAAATCCTTTACCTGATTCGAGCCGTTTGGAACCCTTATAAAAAAGGGTCCTCCGAGCTCAAATTTCAGAACCGAGCCCTTCTAACTGGGATTTTTGTCAGAGGGGTCATAAATTTTCTTTCAGATTACCTTGGAAAAAAAATGGTAGATCTTGAAAAAGGCCTGGCGATCCTGGGTCACGCTGCTTTTCATATGGATGACATATACATTGCTGAAAGGAACTTGAAATCATCAGTTTATTCAGGGACAAATTACAAGCTACGAGCACGTTATCAAATGCGGAAAATGACCCTGTACAACAGGGCTCACCACTTTCAGCAGGTGTTGGCTGCCACGAAGTTTTTCTGTCATTTTTTCGTCGGTTTCCAGGAATCCTAAAAAGGGTTACGGTCGTTACGGCTCATGGTTCACACCGAAGGGTCTGATTTCTTCTACTTGAATCCACAATACATTTCATTTTTTTCCATGTAAAACTGTAATTAACCGTGAAGGATTAGGAACGAGTCGAAGGACAAGTTCGACCTTTTGGGAAGGAAAACCTCATTCTACAGTATTGAATGTCAGGTATAGGACAGATGTAAAGTTCGACCCGAAAGACATGTGTAGAGCAGAAATTATTCCTCGTGAAAATCATTTGGTGGCCCTGAAAAGGGCCGATTAAACATAGGTATCAGACAATTCTAAGCACGTTCTCCACGAATACGGCGAGCCAATTGGATATC